>KZ308179.1:0-116503 GCA_000376725.2 Ladona fulva
ACTTCGTAAAAATGCGATTCTCGATTGATGAGATCACGATTATAATTCGTTAAAATGATATTATCAATTAAATCATTCAATTTTAATATAATAATAGTGATAGAATAAAATAATGATAATTTCTGTTATCACAAAAGCATATGAAAAACTATTCAAGGAATCGATTAGATTTTATGCCATATTTAAATGAATTGGAAAAGTTCCACTAAATATCGCCCTTTCATTTCGTTTGGCTAATATTCAAATGGATAATACTGGATAATTCGCTAAAAATATGCATTCTAGGAAAACTGAACATACGAAGTATTAGCAAATAAGTAGAGATAAGCTGATACCGGGCAGTGATCATAGTCCAATTAACAAAAATCAGTGTGAGGTGCTGGAAAGGAAAGATAGAGCACATATATTGTATGCTTGAGATGTGAGGAAGCTGCCAAATTGATAAAAGAAGACTTTTGATTAAAAGGAGAATTTTCCTTGTTTATGCGATAATAGTAATTTCTGTTTTTCACAAACATACGGAAGCATATAAAAAAAATAAACGCAATTAATATTAATACTACAATATTGAGTAGTTAACTACTAGTAATAATATCAATTAGTATATACTGAGTTAAACATGAGTTGGTATTTACAAACTGAAGAAATCATACAATATTAAAATTAATTCATAAAGCTACTTCGGAATATAAATGGAATAATTTTAGGGTGATGTGAGAACAAGCAAAAGCGACGAATGCCTTAAGGGTAAAGGCAAATGAGTTAAAGAGAAAATATAAAAAGAGCAAACAATGCTTTCTGGTAGTAATCAGGCAAGGTTCAAGGTGTACTGGAAATCAGTAACAACGAGTAAAATGTGTCGCGGATGGTGAGCTTCTCATTTGTTCTCATACTGCATTGATCTATTTCTAAAAGCGGTTTTCATATATTTCATTTTCATTTGTCGATTCTATCATTTGAAAGAATATTGGAAATTAATGATAATTTTTTAAAAAGTAGATGTCAGATATTTGTACTGTGCGTTACATGCGTGGCCGTTTCCTAAGGAGAAATGAAAAAAAAATCGTGGATACATAGTATACAATATTAATTGCCGTTTATTTACAAAAGACAATTTAAACAAGGCTAAGCAAATAGAAAATATACAAAGGTACCACATATTTGCAGTTGTAGGATTTTTTTTAGCAGCAGTGTTAGAAAAATGTGAAAACGAATGATTTCATAAATAACCAACGAAAGTGAATTCAAAAAAAGAAAGAACAATGCAAAATTGAGAAATAGTCGAATAGAAGTACAATTCGAGAAGTATTTTTAAGACAAATGCACCATGCCAAGAGATGATTCTCAAAACATCGTGTCGAACGGTGCAAAAAATTAATCGGCTATGAAGTTATATCTACTTGGCTAGCTGATACAATTCTCGATTTTTTTGCTCCGTTTTGAAGCACCATTAACTGAAGACGATTCAGCAATAGGAATCCATAAGGAATACACTGATAATCTCAGGGAGGTCTAATCTTCATCAACGTCTTCTATGCAGAGTAGTTCAATGAGGTTCCATAAACCAATGGCATTAATATTAAAATGGTGTTCTATCCAAAAGAATCGACTGCAAACAATAAAGGAGAATACCATCCGAAAGGTGGTCAATCAAGAAAATAAGAAATTTCCTCACGCTAAATGCCTCCTGGGCAGCCTGAGAAGTAATAAATAAGTCAGTTATAGTTATTTTACCTACTCTTAATTTGTATGCATTGACGGAGAAAATAAATGTTACTTTATCTATAACGTAACATTATAATACCAGGCCCTAATGTGCACATTACTTAAAGTCAATTTTGAGCATATATTAAAATACTGGGCCTAACTCTAAAATTTAATTGTATGTGATACATTAAATTAAACTTTAGAGCGAGAGATATTATGTGATAAATTGTAAAGGGATACCGTCGACAAACACATTCAGAAGGATCAAACATTTGACGACCGGAGCGAAAAAACCGGTTCGACGTCGGCAGACAGAATACAGAACTGAACCGATCTCCATTGGAAAGGAGCGAAAACCAGAAAAATGTTAAGGGTCGATGTTTTATAAAATCCGAAGACGCATCCCTCATCCATTCCTCTCAAAGGAACGGAGAGAGAAAGGGAGTGTAAGGAAGGCGTAATAGGGGGACGTGGCGCAAATGTGCTCTCCATGAGAAATGAATGTCCATTCTGAGGAGGTTTTTTTATACCTATTGAACACGAACGCGTGGACTTGGCCTCCCCTCCTTCGCACACACCCTCGGGAGTTTGAATGGTACGGAATTAAAAGTTGAAAAGTCCTCGCCCACTCCATTGTGGTCAGCTTTGGAGAACGTTTCGGGAAGGGAGAAAATAATTAGATCGGGGTGCGTTTTTTATTTCCTGGCGGGAGAAAAAGAGAGAGAAATACATCTCGCGTCGGAATGGGATATTAAGGGAACAAACGGTATCGACTCACGCGTGTTTCTCCCTCCTCCGTATCCACGGCAACCCTGTTCAAACTCCCGGAGCGCGTACTAAGATATCGCAGCGACCAAACGCCGAGAGGAATTTGCGCTCCGAGGCTCGGCAAGTGTGCAGCGTTCGCTTCAATCACGCTTTCGATCGTAAAATCATACCGTTGGCTAAATTCGACACGACTCGATGCCTTTGATTAATTATGCCGCGAGAAAATATGCCCTCGCTCCGATCAAAATGCCTCATTTTCCTCCCTTGCGTATTTAAAAATTAACGCTGGGAAAACTGTTGCCCTTATGTTGCTTTTGATTACGAACGTACGTGCAATACCTGGCCTTCGTGTATAGCATGTGTTCTAATACGCATTAATGGCCTAGGATATTTCAAATCACCATAATTCTGAAACAATATCAGCTTGTTCCTTACATTCTGTGCAAGGAGCAGATGTCCTCAAATTACGCCCCGCGGGTTGCCCGTGAAAGGTTTTCATTCGGCACGCATATTAAGTCAATGTTATACTCGGGACATTCTCACAACGACAAAAAATCCTTTTTAGATATTAGGTAATACCGATCGTACTTGTTGCACATATTTTTTTGTTTTATTATACATGAAAACATCTTAATTTATTTCTTTTTAATCATACAAAAAATTTGAAGAAAAGTAAATCTCTGACTAATCTGGCTCGCCCAGCAACTTCCACTAACTTAAATAGTCCCCTTCTCATAAAGTTTGGGGGTCCCTGAGTTTGAGGAATGTTTTCTCGGTTATTTCGAAAATGCAACTTTTTATTCTTCCATTCATTAAAATACCTAGATTTGTAAAGATAATCATCATATTTGGTACATTCAATGGTTAAAACTGTAACCTATGTCAATCATGAAAAATTTTATGATTTACCCTCGAGATTTATCTCATAAACTCTCCACTTCTTTTGATATTTGACGAATACTTTGCACTTATTACACTAAAATTACTAAAGAGGTTGCAAATCATTTTTCAGTTACTTTTAAATAAACCTAACGAAACGAGGAGGATAATTATTCTCTTTTGTTTAAGCGCCAAAGTAACTAATGTAGCAAAAGCTTATCAATTCCAAAAGAAATCATTGCAGACACTTGTTATGTAGAATATGAAAGGGTGAAATAAAATCTCTATGTGAAAACAAAAGATAAGCTATTTATTTTGCTAAATTATTTTGGTTATAAAAACAATCGAATTTCTCGTGAGTGGGTAAATTTAAATAACCGAGGTTTAAAGTACTCCAAAGATAAACGACTGCAATTTCTGCAAAATTCAATATTTTATATTTAGATATTTATGGGAGAATATGAGATAAACATAAGGAAATTGCAGTAAATCACCGGATCATTAGGTTAAATTCTCAGGGATTGTACATGCATTGTTTATACTTTACATTAAGTTTTATTCCCATAAACATCCGTTTAAGATACATATAGTGATAGTAATAGTGCTCCTGAATTATGGATAAATGACTTAGAGAACATTTCCCGCTGTATTACAGAGTGCTTCATCATATATTTTCAAATGTTACTGTTGACGAACACTAAACATAGTGGACATCAATCCAATTTCCATCGATTCTTTTCTTGTAAAGGAAAAGCCACACAGTTTATAATTTAAACTTCCGCTTGCAATTAACAATATTTAATGCTTTAATAATTGAAGGAGAGGAGTTATCATATTCATTACTCATATCAGTTCAGTGTATGAAATGCATTTACTTCCCGGAAATAAGTCATTCGGAAGCTGAAAAGGAAAAGATAGCTCTCATTGATGAAAACAAAACCATCTGAAATGTCGGGCGAATTTTGTGTGAAAGTTAATGGGAGAGATGAATGACACCAGAAGGAAAAGTTGGAATAAGAAACAAAATTTTGTGCCGCTTCCATCATAGGACTAAAAATAACTGAAAAGACAAAAGCATGAGACGTGAGGAATCGCGGGGTGAATACAAGAGGTGCCAGGTTGAATGTCCCTTTGCATATGAACTTTCTAAAACACTACAATTACACACCATGAAAATAGGAAGAAAAAGGAACTCAGGTACAATCCAGCTCCTTGTGGTAATTGTAATTACATCAATGATTACTCCAAGGAAGACTTGGAGATTTCAGAGATGAATTTCTTTGAATCACAATAAAATTTAGCTCAAAGATTATTATCTCTAAGTTCTTGATAACAGAAGCACAATATATATTTGACATTTGAACGCCTATCGTCATTATATGGCCGTGGCGGATAAAACATTTAAAAAATAACACAACAGTTATTTGGCCGCTTATTGGTAGATATTTCATGCATATTCTCACACAAGTGCCATAAAAAATATATTGCTTCCGCAACAACATTAATTTAATTAGTTATCACGAAAGATATTCTATTAGATAGATTAGCTAAAAATTATGAAATGGAAACATAATAAGAAGCACAGTGTTTATCGCTTGAATTTTTATGTACACAATGAGATGTGAGCTCTTATGAAAACATTTCCACGTGAATCGCGCAAATTTTACTGCTCTTATTTATCAGCCAACATGGACTACGGGACAACATCCATTTTCCGGAAATCAAACAAACCTTACTTTTGAAATTTTAATCGATTAAGAATTCGAAAAACAATCGTCGACCGAGTTGCGACCAAGGAGGCCCAAAACAAAGAAAAACCGCCTCTAAATAAAAAAGAAACCTTAGGAACGAATATTAAAAAGCCGGAGATCATACGATAACAGCAGATGCGGCCTGAGGAGGGAAAAATCGCGGAAAAATAATAAACGAGAAAGAAACGGATCGCGCGGAAAGGAATTCTTTGCCCGCGAAGCTGAACGGGCTTTGGAACAAAGGGGAAGAGAAAATGAGAGCGAAGGGTTTGGGAGGGATCAAGGAAGAAGAAGAACCGGAAAAAATGCGAGAAAAAACGGGAAACCCCGAATTTCGGGCGATAAACACTCCATCTATCCATTTCCATTTGCAATCAAAACAAGAGGACTTTTGTGAAAAAATTACGGGAGGTGGATAAAAAAGGATGCGAGGGGAACGAATCAGATTTCACATGAAACGGAAGACGAGATGCGATGACGACCTCGGCGGCCACACGCGCGCGCCGGATGGTAAAAACGACAAAAAAGAAGAAATTCACTTACTCGAAAACGGGGAAAGAATAAAATATAACGAGGGACGTAAATCGTACCGGAATAACAGTCTCGTTTTGTGTCGCGCGTTTGTGTTCGAATGTGAGTGTGTGCGCGCCGAATCTCCCACCGGCACCGCGGCGAAGACTCTCGTTCGGAAACCCGACGGAAAACAATTCCGAATAATTACTGCTCGCTCCTTTTATTCCCGGGCGAAAAATTTTTGCTATTGATTTCTATTAATCTCCGCCTCTTAATTTAGGCGGTGGTCCCCGGCTGGCTGTCCGAACGAGGCGAAGGGGGAGAATTTCACTCTTATTTAGGCGGTGGTCCCCCTCTCGACGTTAAAGCAATTGCGGCTCCATTAATAACGACTTTGGAGAACTCCTCGATGTCTTCCACGGCGAGGCCACTGCAAGATGGATGCAAGACGATGCGTCAATGTTTCCTATCCCTTTACCCTTAGACTCTTCTATTCCTTTCCGATTTAACTGTCTGAAGTCATCTGCCTGAAGGATGGTTAGACCTTCAATCTCCAAACCGTTAGCAACCAAAATGTTTGGAGATATATGAGGTTTACTAAGTAAGATGAGGAGTGAAGTAGGTTGAACTTGCATTCCCCAATGACCTAGAATGCTGCGAGTGGAGTAAGTGATGCAGAGTAACATTTTTATGAAAAACGGTTTTTAAAATTAAAATGAAAAGGATAACATAGGGATAAAAGGAGTATAGTAGGAGTAAAGAGTATAGGAGTAATAGAATCGATCTCCTTTCCTACCGACAAAGCTGAAGTAGGACCACTCGGGTATATAATGAAAAATACCGCATTACATCTCGTCTCAGGCGACAGAATGGATAGGTACGTTCCAGTATATAATAATGATGAATCGCGTGGTTAAATGAAAATTTGCATTAAGCATGACATAAATTGAAAAATCAATTCGGTTTTTGATACTTCTTAATTTGAAGTATTTCATGAAATAAGATGTAAATCATGGGTAATACATTTGGACGTGAGAGGGGTTGCAAGATCTTGCTTCATCCAATCCTTCGCGAATGAAACCAAGGTAAACCGAACTTCGTAAAAATGCGATTCTCGATTGATGAGATCACGATTATAATTCGTTAAAATGATATTATCAATTAAATCATTCAATTTTAATATAATAATTCAAATCCAAGAGATCCTAGAAAGACCCTGAACCTAACATTGCACCCATACAGCTACCTCTAATGTGCATAAAAAGAAAAAAAAGGTACATTAAAACCTCTCGAATATATCTAGCTATTCGTCTTCTCAAATTGGAATTTAAGAAAATTTAGGATAAGGATCAAAATGAAAAATAGTAAATAACAACTAGGTGATTTACACTTTCCGTTCAATTATTTCATAACGCAGTGATAAGTGAGTAATTCTGAAACGTATGATGGGGATATTCGACTACTTACATTCTTGTTTTCTTTGTTCTCTACTGTGTTCCTTTTGATCTCATAACTCATTTCTTGCCCTTTTCTAGATACCGATTTGATTAGGAGATTTACGTCTCGGTTTCCATCGAAACAATATCCCTTGAGATAGCCGTAATTATGTATAATACGTCATTCTTTCTTTTCCCATATCCGGAAATCTAACTGCCCTCCTCAAAGCCTTCGGAGCCGCCATCGATTTTCCTTCCGTTTGGTTTCTGCATTCTTTTCTAATTTAAAGGTCGTGGATAAAACCTTATAAAAATTCGATACGGAACTTTGGGGCGGCTCACGTGATCTTAACGATCGGATATCGAAGGAAAACCTTTCTTTCCAACTCCTAAATTAAAGTTCATATCATGTTTGACGGAATAATTTCAGGGAAAACAAACTTATTATTGATAACGCTTCTTAAAATACACTGCTGAGACCGCTGATTTCATTTCGACAACAAATACCGAGGAGTGTTTCGTGAGGGAATGAAAGAAGCATTGTGTACGGTGTTAAACTTTATCCTAGTCTGAGAATTGGTGAATAATGTTACCGCAGCCAGTGCTAAAATCCTTCCCTATTCATTCTCATCTTTAGCCAGAAATGTCCTGATTTGATTACTGCCGCAAGTTTAATTTCCTCGAAACGCAGATTCTGAAACAATACCAACAGAATAGCTCGTATTTCTTATCTTTGAAACGCGAGCGAGCGTTCAAATCAAAGAAAGAGGTCGGAGAAAAAGGAATTTGTGTTATTGTAAATTGCCTCCGCGGCCCGATATCAACAGTATCAGGGTTTGTGGCGAGATTGGGAACAACTTTCCAGAATTTCGGCCCGAACTGCTGAAATTACTTTTCATATTCCCATGAGAATTTCCGAGGATAGCGGACTACCGTAGGCGCTCTCTCATAACTTTTCTCGAGAATGAAAAATATTACGATTGTTAAATAAACTAAGGACGGAATAGCCGTCGTTTTGCTTTTGCCTCCTGTAAAAATATGAAACTGAATAAAAATAAGACGTGAGAGGAAACACCCGAAGTCCGGAAATATCATTGGCAATTTTTCATCGCGAATTTGAGAAAATTACGCTTGTATTTCGACAGAATTCATTTTCGGAGCATGTTCTTCGGGGAAAACAATGGATTGTTAACATTTAACGATTAGGAACGTAATTTAATGCCGAGATAAGATACTGAATGGATTCAACTTTTCTATGAAAATTGTATAATGCATCGGTGGTTGAAAGTCGACTGCAATCGATACATCGATCGCTGAGATATATTTGGGCGATCGAGTNCACTGCTACTGCAACGGATTTTTTTCAGATCACAGTATTTTATTGGATAGGAAAAGAAGAGGTGACCGCTGTTTCGCTTCAAAGATGTGCTGGTTTATCGCTAATTTATTTTCGTATATAGTTCATTACATATTGATTGGCCAGCAATACATTTCGCCCTCACAACGTTCGATGTTGAGTTTGTTTCGAGGAATCAAATTTAAGCCGATGGAGTTCTAGGACATTTTTGGTAGAAATCCAGTTGGTATATCGGTAATAATTTCGATTTGATTTAAATACTATATTATCACACCAATTGAAAATTAGTGCGTCAAAATCGCGATATTTTAAATATATAGTCAAAAGTAATTTTCCTGCATGTTCAGTGTTTGACAGCTAACTGGCACTAAATATAATTTCGATTGAATTAAAAAGACTTTATCTTCAACCATAAAGGAAACCGCCAAAGAAAAATGCCCGTAGCCAAAAGAACGAATTAACCGGAAAATTAACTTTTACAACTAAATACATACATTTCTGTGAAATATAAGCATATAACTCTCGCAGATGTATGGCAAAATGAAGTGAGGAAACAGCTGTGCAATGATAGCTGACGTCATGATTTCCAATGCAAGAATCCTTACATACGCAACGCAATTTCCCTTTCGGCTTTCGGCTCATTTCATATTTCCGCCTGACAACTCTTTTGTTCACGTCCATTGGCCATTCCGGTTTTTTGGTAGGCAACTCACATTTCTTTCCATTTCTTCCACTTCTGCACCGCACTAATTGAGCTGTAACAGAACGCTCGGCGTTTTCTATTTGTTTCTTCCAGCAAAAGGGTAATATAGCAATACTGCGTTTTCAATCACTGCAGCTGCTAATCTGTAATTGCTCTTCCCAGCAATTCCAATTTCATCATGTATTTTTGGAAAGATGATTCCGCTCTAACGACTGAACTAGCCCTTCCGGACATTTCAATGCTCATTTCGTGGACACCGCGCCGTCTTTTTGCCAATTAAACGAAAAAGCTGGTCTGATGACATTCCTTCGTTGTTACGGTCACCAACGATCTTGAGAAATTCGCCCTTTTAAAAAACCAAAATGAAGGAAATTCTTCCATTACTACTCCTACTAATATGCGCAGATATTCTCAGAATTAAATTAAATTTTATTTTTAGTCCTTAAAACTGGTTCATATAAAATTTTGGAATCTTAGCTATTATTATTGTTTGCTTTTCTCTTAGGCTCAACATCCACATGAAAGGTAACCACAAAAAAGAAAACAGAGGTATGGTGTACGAATTATATAATTTTTCAAATTATAACGAATTATTCTACTCTAAAATTCAAGAATAGGGTTTTTAGCGGTATAAACTATTTGAGGATATAAATTATAATAAATCTTCGAGGATATGAAATCAAAATTCCTGTACCTTAATATGCAAGTTATAGTAACTAGCATTTAGAGATTTTGAAAGGTGAACCTGAGAGAAAAAATAATGCCTAAGGAACGGGAATTCGTGAAATACCTATGGGGATTTGGAAAAAGAAATTTCAAAAGAGAATTATAAAATGGAAATACTATTCTCAATGATTTTCTCACACCTAAGTCTGGGAAAATATTTCAAATTATTAACTGAGATGCTTTAAAAATTTCAAGCGGCTCTCGAGTCATTTAAATGAAATAACTGTTCTTCCAAAATTTTTTAAGATGGATACATAAAAGAAGTTAAGCTGTCGCTTATTAACAAAAATGCTTATTTGAAAACCATGCGTCTAGACTTGGGGCGTTTCGTAGCTTACCGACGAATCCAGAACACAAAGGAACGAAATGCTTAGGGACGAAGAAAAGTTTTCACGTACGAGTACACTCATTTTGAATTGATTATATGGCGGTGGGATAGTGGAATGAACCATAGAGACAAATAGCTGAGGATTCTGAGGGAAGCTTCTTCATGTTCTATCTGGATATCTAGTAATTCTAGCATTTTCATCATCGGGTACTTATGCGGGTGCTTAAACTCAAATGTTGAAAACATGGACCAAAAATATCCTCGTGATTACACTCGGTGGTTCTCTCTGAATTTCGGGAAACCACGGAGCAGAGTAATGCACTATGTCATCAATACATCAAAAATATTGAAGCGGTTCGGGATGGCCTTACCGCCAGAATTAATGACTGTCGTTTGACTTCAAATGAAATGGAATGGGTCAGGGGAAACATCATGTGATGGATGAGGAAGCCAAATGACAGAGATCTTGAAACCTTTAAAGCAAAATTGAGAGGAGACAGAGCTGATTTGCGTAACAGACTGCGGCTTTCATTTTTCAATGGATGGAAACAGAAAGCAATAGAATAACCAGTGCCAGCTTAAGAGATGTTGTCCTCCGGAGGCAAATATATCTAAATTTTAAGTCTCACCCTATCTACCTGCTCTCCTTAGCGGCTACTTAATTTTTATTGAACTCGGAAACAAATGACTAAACAACACACGTCATATATCTCGGAAGTCACGGAGTATATACTCACGTACTAGGACAATTTTATTTCAACCAACATATTGTAAATGTTAACGTAATCAAATAATTCCATTCAAAATACAAGAGTAATTNATTCTATCTAATAATTTTTATTCAGACGAAATAATTATAGCGCCAAATGCAGATATTACAGAAAACTAGATTACAAGTAAAATCTTGCTATGTGAAGGATAAATTGAAAAGCACCAGATTTAAAATTCAAGTGCAACCTCAATAATTAAATTTCTCCCTTTGGGTAAGAAGTAAGTCAATGACTGAAATATTATTCTCATATTTCTTAACAATTACTTTGATTATATATAAAAATGCCATTTAAATTTCGATTAATTTAAAATTACTTTCAGAGAAACCTGAAGAAACTACTATGGAAAGTACAGTTCTTATATTCTCCTTTCCTACGATAGATTTTCCATGCTTTCGATGTTATTTTTCTTCTCTTTTTCTGATCTCTATGTATACATTTTCCTGTTTATGCTTCCAACTCTGTCAGCCAGTAGCGCCCATACTTCCCCTGTCAATCTCCCCGTTCACTTTTCCTCCTCTTCTCCCTATTTTCTTCCTTCATTCCGCTTCTTCCCTTATCTTCCGTTGCTTCTCCGGATCTCTTATTTCCTTTTCCTTCCTGTCAACCTTGTTCCTCGCCCTCCCTATAGCGAATCAAGCTACCTTCTCTCCCTCTCTGGTCAGCCTTTATTTTGACATTTTCTTCTGCAATGAATGTCCATTTTTCTAAAAAAGCACCCACAGTTTAATTCGACTACTTTTTACTTTCTATTCAGAAGTAGATAAGTGAAGATTCAGTCACTGGTAAACCTCACATACTAATTGCTGTTCAAAGGATTATATAAGGGTTCTCAATATTTTTATCGACCAAACAGAAATGTGTTTTAAGATAGAGTATTTTTTATGCTTAAATGAATGCAAGTGCATATGAAGTATTGCACAAATACCTGTATCCAAAATCAGCTATAGAAATCCATTAAAACTTGTAAATAATAAGAGAGATCGCGTATAATACCTAGGTTCACCGAAAACTTATGTTAAGATATGTAATTCTCACGTTTATATTTTGAGTTAATATACCTCAGTATCACGGCATGTGCACGGTGAATACTAAACTCGGATCCTCAATCAAAGCAAGACAGGTTAGCAAGTTTGAAAGCTTACTGAAAGAATTATTATTATTATCATTATCATCAATCAAGGATGCGGTGTGGAACCTATTCCACGGTGGCAACCGTATACATAATTAACATTCCTACATCATAACATATACCCCAAATACATACATACTACATAGGACATAATATATACCCCAAAATAACTACAATATACACCTCAAAATAACGCATTATATGCAATACTAAGATTAATTTTAATACTAATACAGTTATGAAATCATAGAATCAACTTATGTGGGGGGAATAAGTATTCTGCCTGGTATTCACCCGAGTCGGGAGGAAAACCCCTTCAAAACCTCCCGAAGGCAGTTCATCGTACAATTTCACATACAATTACAATTATAAACATATATGCATTGATTACAATTCCTAACCATACCATTATTATTATATCTTGCTATTCATACAAGTCGATTATCACAAGAATATAGAATTATGTATCCGAAGAAACCAAATTATTTCTCTCCTGTCATTTTCCTCGCTCGATTACAAGATTTTGCCAACTATTTCGCATTTCTTTTTCGAATTTATTTTTTCCTTTCATCTCCTCTAATTTTCCGTCCTTTCCTCCATGTCTTCCTCTCCGAATTCCCCTTTCTATAAACCTTCCGTCTATTTTTCACAGAATCTCCATTCCTCCTTGCATAGGAACCCGCTCCACTTTTTCGCCCTCGTTGCACCTTATCTCCTTGCATCGTATTCCTCCCTCATTCCGCATGCACGTCCATTCCTTTAACATATTTATCTCCCCATCTCTAGGACTCCCATTCAGCTCAACTCGATCTCTTTCCTCCATTCCTTTCCTTCCTCAATTCATCAATCACCTCCTTTCTCCTTTCTTCTTCCTCTTCTCTCTCCCACACGAGATGAGTTTCAATGGATATCACTCCCCAGAATGTCCGATTTCTCGAATCTGACTTTCTCGGCTCATCGATTCCGCAGAAATTCATTACCCAACAGATACTTCTCTCCCAAGAGCCATTTTCTCCTTTTCCTGAACAGTAACTAATAAGCTATTGGTTGATGTCATCCACGTCTCTTTTTTGGATAATAACCTATGTAAAACAGTATCCATAACATGATGAACTCTGTGTATAGAATCATCACCTTGAAGGCTGGGTACATCCTCATCCCATTCACCACTAGCTACCAAAAGCTCTGAAGAAGGAATGAGGTATAAGAAGAAGGATAAGGACTATTGCTTATTATTATTATGGACTAAAAATCTGTCTGTTGGACTGGAATTTTAGTAAGAAAACCCGTCCGAAGAGTGGGAGGTACGTGGTTCGATTCCCAGTCTCGCGGGGCTTTCCACATACGTTTATCTGCTGATTTATTCCAGGTCACACACCTATAAGGGCAAAGTTCCGTTCCAGCTTTCTCTTGCTCTCCTTCTTGACACAAAAAGTAAAAATTGTACATATATAAAGCTCAATTATCTTCTAAATGTCACCTCCAATAGCATTCAATATGAAGTGACCTCAAGAAATGTTATTATTCAGCATAATTCACACCTTAAAATCTTGCATATTTTTACAAATATGAGCAATAATGAAAAAAATAAAAGATTAAATTCTTATATCCTGTACCAAAGGGCACAACACAATAATACAAATATATTACAATCATCAAAGTATCAAAAAATTGCGTTCGTATCCATAACATTTAAATGCTGGAATTTTACCGGTCTGCTTTGGAATAGGTATGTCTGATGAACAGGACCCTCCTAACCAATAAAGCAGAACTTCAATTAATACAACCACACTTTTATGTTTATTAGTCAGGTTAGAATGGCAATGATTATTAATTGTTGATTTAATCACCCTATAGGAGCTTCACGTCACATCCGATATTAAAAAAAATTCAAATTAATGTTCTGAGGTATGTCTAAGAGGTGAGTAACGGTTTATAAGAATGCTCGTGCTTCATCTCTGAAACTTAAACTTCTTGAAAATGGGAAAATGGGAAGAAGAAAAAAGATGAACTTTTCATCAAATCCAATCTCAACTTATTCCAGCTCAGATACATCCTATGTTATTATATCGATATATTTATAAGAAAAATGGGAAGATTTTCAGGATGATAAGGTCACGCGACCTCTTCAGCCCAAATATTTTCGTATAAACTCGAGATATTACTTTTTAAAAACAAACGCCATACTCTCGTAAAGATAATGGGATAATGTTTTATTGAGGAGGATGATAATTTTCTTTTGGAATTTAATTGTGGGAAAATCATTTCCAGTAGCAATCACCTGTCTATCACCCCTCACGCCTGAATTATTTAAATAAAGTGAAGGACAAGTGAAACGCTATCAAAATTAGAGATAAAAATACAGATAAATAATAAGAGAATTAATAAATAATTAGAAAGTGATAAGAAATATTTCCATCGAAATATTTTAAGGATACTTTCAAGATAAACATTTTCCGCATCGAACCCAAATATGTCCGTTATGAATAAGGAAATATTTTTATCATCTGGCTACGAGAAACACGTTACGGGACTGGACATTCTAGAACATAAAATACGAACGGGATAAGGGAATAATCGAGGAAACGAAACTAGCGGAAAGTGAATGATAACCATTCGGTTTCCCCAATCCCAATCTCTTCCTTCAATTCATCTATTACTCTACTTGCGCTTTCATCCCCTTCCCTTTATCTCTCTGTGTGGACGTCATTCACTCCCCGAGACCTTCCCCACGTTCCCCTTTTGTTCGCCCTGCGGCCACATCCCTTCCACCCGATCCCCTTCCGTCTTCCTTCGACTCTCCTTCCCTTTTCTCCCTCCTCTGCATGAAATTGTGGACCGATGTGTGTTCCACGGTACGGAAGAATGCGTAAACCTGCTATACGCATTGACGTGTGATGGCCATCCCCCTTTTTTTCTGCCTTTTTTTCTGTAGAGGGCGGTTGGTGATCAGTGAGCGTCTGCCCCTGAGGGAGAGCCGGAGAATTGCAGAATGCGTACGGGTGCTCCAACGGGTCTTATGCGCGGGAAAAAAATGCAAATTTCGACGGAAAAAATTTCATTTTCCGTCCGAAACAATTTTATTGTTTCTTACGCGGCTCCTCTTCCATTTTTACCCTTTTCGCGATTTTTTCCCTTCCGTTTACCCCGCTCTCGCGAGCCTTTAAAATGAAACGTCCGTGCAAACACTTGCGTTAATAGCTCTCTCATTCGAATGAGCCTGGAAAATGTTGGTTTTAACCTCGATTGTTTGCTCTCGACATTTTTGAATCTTTTAAGAGCTAGTACGAAACGGGAAGAGGAAATAAATTAGTCCTTCAGATGTTATTTCATAAATATTCATTTATACTGGTTCATGAAGTCATCCTCCTTAATTACGATGATTAATGACTGAGTTGGTGTAAGACCATTTCACATGTTTCCCCGACAATGCGGAGTTCAAACTTCGCGAAGAGAGAGCGCATGTTTCCATCAGTCATTGTTATCCTTCGCCATTGTTGAAAGTCTCACGGTCGCTAATGGAATAATTATATAGGTACTTAAGAAAGTTAATATACTTTATATAAATTAAGGAAGAATAGCGTATCCTTTGCAGGTGACTAGGGAACTTTCTAATGAGTTAATGTAAATGTAATGCTTGAAAATATACTTTCGAAAAATTCCGGTTACGAAAAACACCATGTAGTTGCCAAAATAAGCTTTCAATTAATAATTAAATATACAAAATATTATAAACAAAGATAAAAAGTATCACTACTTGACTTTTCTCGCAATCAGGAGGCAAGACTGAGTATTATATCGAGTAGGTAATATACTAGTTATCAGTTATATTTTTCAACGTTATTTAGAATCAAAGAATTGTTC
This sequence comes from Ladona fulva, assembly GCA_000376725.2. Lineage (NCBI taxonomy): Eukaryota > Metazoa > Arthropoda > Insecta > Odonata > Libellulidae > Ladona > Ladona fulva. The sequence goes on from KZ308179.1 coordinate 15,935, forward strand.
AAATGTACTCCTATATAACAACTTACATTCGTAAATGTAACCAATGATAACTACTATTGCATTTATAATTTGATAAAAATAATTATAATTATTTATACAAATAGCAATATCCCAATTACATCCATTTAAATAATTATCTTTATTTACGAACGTGCTCATTCCGTAACTGATTAGCCGGGACTCAAACCTGGTACCTTAGGGTTGGAGCTCTAGTACGCAAATCGCCACCGCGGTCTAACTTGGAATAGTCTTCATTTAGTTATAAGCTCTTCTACTTACTGATTATCATTAAAGCATTCCATTTATCACTTCGTGATAGAGGCAAAATTATCTTTGCTTCCATGCAAACCATCTGTCATTAGCGTAGGTTCACTGAATGAATTCGAACACCATTAAATTACATGAAATACATCCAGGAAAATGAGTAGAATTCTAGTTATATAAAAACAATAAAATAATTAAAATTAATAAGTCTAATATCTCCAAGCTCTACTTTGTGGAACGGCGCCATACTAAAGAAGAAAGAACGAAAACTTAGTAATTTCTACAGAAAAGTATTATTCGCGACTACAAAATAATAGTTTCGTCTACATGTAGACATCATAAGGCTGATCTTGTCCACATGTAAACGAAACTAGTCTCAAATGAAAATATTTCCTGTGGAAGTTACTAAGTGATCGTTCCTTCTTCTATAGTATAAAATAAATAAGTCATTATTCTGATTCCAAAACTTATATTCCCTTCCTTAGACAAGAAAATACTCAGACATGATGGATTGATCGAGTGGACTTCCTGCTGTTGTAAGTATTTCACACGGAGCATTCAGACCAAGTTCTCAGCTTTCCTTCCCAGGGGTCAGAGTTCGAAAAAAATAGAAACACTCGCTTTGCCAACCACAATCGTATCATTCCATCTTTGTTCTACCGATCAAAAACTACCCTCCGCCTACTCATTATTAAAATCAAGTGCGTTGCTTATCTGGACAAAAATGGAACAAATGCTTCTCTCTTTTCACTCCTCCGTTGTGCGAGATTCTCTTACAACTGCTACCGCTTCAAATGTGGTGTTTTTAGATTCGATTCGGGACGCTTCACTCTCAGGCAGAGCAGCTGTTCTGGGCGCCGCGCCGATGCGCACGGAATGCCAACACGAGCTGTTTGCTTCCAATTCGATGTGCGGGTTATTTTTCCACGATAAAATGTTAATTATCATGCGCACCATTTTGTAAAGAGCCTTAGTTTAAAGCAAACAGTTTGGTGGATACGCCTTGCTTCTGTACGAATGCGAAAACTAAACAACGGCAAAATCACGCCAACTCGCTCGGGTCATTTCATGTTCGCTGCTGGTAAAATTTTCTTTCTTTCTTTTCGAGGAAAATGAGGCGATCGAAAGCAAATTTCTGCGTACAATATCCAGAAACATATAGCCTTATTATGCATACAGTGATACCAAGTGAGATAATGGTCGAAGGTAGAATCCGTAACTTTATGAGACCACTTTATTTTGTCAGAGATCAAAGTAAAAATCTGCTTAATTTTCACTAGAATGTTTTATTTTGGCACTTGCTTATGCTCAAAGAGTCATAGTCAGGCATTCTATTCGCCGAAATGAAAAATTCTTTGAAAATAATTTACTAAGCGAATTTTAGCTTAACTTTAAACACAATTCACTCTGCAATCATTTTCGTTGTCGGAAAGCTATTTCTTCTATGTTGCCAAATATTTTAATATACCTGCAAACTGCCAAGTTCTACCGTTTTGTTTTACTGGAAACAAAAATAGGCTGCAGCCAGCTTCGTAAGGCTATTTTTGAATTTTCTGTGCTCGTGTACACGAGGAAGGATTGCAATCTCCAATACATTCCTTAGTCATATATGTAAAACATATATTTATATGTAAAACGATATTTTCTTTAACCGAAAATTTCGTTGGGAGTGTTACTCGTAAGCCGAGGTGTACGGTGATCTGATTTTGATAGCTTAGTTGAAAGAAAATAGGGACGCATAGATTATTTATCATATGTTAGCTGTTAATTTTATTCCTCTCTTGGTCAATCTGTCATAATAAGTTGAATAGTGAGAAAAATGAGTCTAAAATATTTCGCCACAGAGTTCCTGATCATTCGCATGTTAAAATCTATCATTACGAAAATTCGCATCCGACTTTGAGTATAATTCATGGATATTTTCACTAACTGTGTAAAATAATCCCGGAGCTTCTTTAATTGGATAATATAATTTTTGCTCGTTATATTTATGGATGATTTTAAACATGTAGGTCGACGAAATAATGCTGCTATTACTATTGAAATTAAAATTAATTCAATTCAGCGGTTCCATTACCGGGGGCTCATATGCGCGTAATCTCAGATGTCGAAGCACTTCTAAATATAGCACTACTTTTAGAATCAGCGTTTGTACCGTGCAAAATTTTAAGTAATTTAATTTTGCATCCGCGATATTCCCTTGCATAGTTTATATTTGAGTAAATCTATGATTTAAAATCGGTGAGAAACTGTACGTAGTTACGAAAACAAGGATACATACAGGTGTGTACTTTTTCAACAGTTTATTAAAACAGCGATTATTCGCCATCATCATCAAGGACTGTAATTACTTTCGTTTCAAAGCATACAATTCTGCAAAGTAACCTCAAACTAAAATTACTGAAAAACTTAGCGAAAGCCAGAAGGAACTTCGTGGTTCCCTTCCATAAAAATAAGGACAATATTGGCGACTTTCCTTTCCAACCCGCAACTCCAGCGAACGAATCGTTGAATAAAAGCGCAAGAATTTCTCCCGGGGCCGAATCGAGCCTTGGATATGAAATGGTTCCGCCAACTCTTTTACCTTAAGTAATTACTTTAAGTTATAAGCCGACGTGAATGGGCCTTTCCCCCTTTTGTGCAACTAACGCACGCACGCACCTGCCGCTTCTTTTCGCCCCGTTCCATTCGAGGAGGAAACCACTGCGAGAGATAGTCCTTCGCACGCACATGTCGGACTCTTTTTTGCAGACGGCCGCAACTCGCAGTCACCCTGCCAACCCGCCCTTCCTCCCACTTTCCCCCAGGCATCTTCCTGCTCTATGTATCCCTTCTCTCTCTCTCTTCCAATCTCCGACGTTTTCATCTCCCTCGCAATGCTTTTTTTCATCAACCTTCTTCCCTGCATCTCTCTTTCTTCTCGAAATCTCGCCCCCTCATCACTCTTAACCATACTTTTCCTCAGCGCTCTTCCTTCATCTAGATCGCGGCAATTTTCTTTGCTTTTCTCGTTTAATCAGTGGACTATCTTATTTGGCGAAAGAGGAGAGATTCACTGTAGTTTTAAGGAAATGCATACGAAGCTACGGATTTCCGGGAAGGAATTATTCGTTTTCTCGCGTGGGCAGTGGCGTATCGTAGACTATCGCAACTAGACCACGTCGCTTCTTTGGAATCTTTTTCTTGCTCCCCTCTGTGGCTACCATCCTGCGTTCCATGAATCATAGCAGCCTCAGGCTTATGACGCCGAAAGACGCAGAATGAAATCAATCTAGACATTCGTCAAGAAATACAGAGCAACAATCTAGCCTATTTAAGAAAGGCTTTATTGACTAAAAAAGTTAATTGCGAGATTGACTTAAAGAAGTAATTATTGTGTTTCCTCAATTTTGTTTTATGAACACCCTTGCGATACAGCCATGGCACTCCAGCTGAAAACTCTGCTTTATAATACGAATGTTATTTAAAGACAGATCCTCCTAGAGAAGAAAGGTTAATTAGAAACGGTGATTTAAAGGTTGGACCACTGAGTGAGCCACCAGCTCATGATTGTTTTGTGTTACTTTAAAGTCGATAAGGAATCGGGACACATTAGTTCTATATAAACCGATAACTTTTCTACAATAAAAATTCCTTTCAGAAGTAGTTATCTCTTTGGTTCTGTGTTGTTCCTTGGTGGCATCAAGCATAAGTTGTAAATTGTCCAAACTGGGCTAGATATACTAAGAGGTTCCAGCTTTAGAGGATGATACGTACGAACAAAAGCAATCACCACTGCAATTTGAGGGCTAACCTATTATTATATGGATTAAGGATAGATGTAATGCACGATGACGTAGTAATTTGCACGATGACGTAGTAATAGTTAGCTATTTATTTAATATACTGGATTTTAATTGGGAGGATGAATTTATAAGGAAAGTTTCATATCTAATTTATATATTTCTAAAGCCCCCACAAACATCCAGTATAGGATAGTTACTGAGGGGGAACCCAACAATGGACAAACATAGACATCCATTCCATAACCGGAAAATTCCGGTTAGCCGAGACTCCAACCAGGAGCCTTGGCGTTGGAAGACCAGTACGCCAACCGTTCCGCCACTGAGTTCGGTTTTTTAGAACCATTTACATAAGATTTTCATAATACCAAAAACTTTTTCGTTTACCCATAAAATGCACTCTTAGAATAATTTTAATTAATTATAAACTTATTCAGCAAAATTCGCACAAAAATTATAACAAATACGAAATGAGTGTTTTAAAACATGTTACCAAACCACAAAACAAGCAGCAATAAAAGAGAAATAGTTTGCTATAAATAATCCATTATTTGTGTTAATTATAAAGATAAAATTTTTGTCGATAAATCTCTGAATTGTTTCGTATTTAGTTTATAAGTTGAGATTTTCAATTTTCTAGTGCTATAATTACATCATGAGTTTTTTCCATCTGTTCAGCTACTAAGTATAAAACTATGTAGTATGTATGTATGTGTACGAATATCGTGAAATAGTCCATTTAAGAAACGGAATATAATTAATTATAATCATATTGGTGGATTCTAATCAATAGAAATAATTTGGTTTATATTATACGAAGTAATAATACCTATCTTACTACAAGTCATTTCGCAGATGGCATGTGGTCTCCATTGATTTACAAGATATGACAGAGTATATTATGACTAATTCACTCTTTCTATCTAACGCCTCCGAAATTAGCGTTGCAGCTACTTCTTCCTTTTCTTTGAAAATAATCGATCCCGAAGATCGATTCGTTTTGCTTTCACATGCGCAGTTATTGATTGCTCTAGCTTGACGTACACCTCTAGAGCTATATGCAGTTCATTGTCCCTGTTCGCTTTTTTTCTTTCTTTAACTATTTAAACCTCTGCTACGTCTTAGTTTGCTTCATGTTGGGTTTATTAATCATTAGACGAAGTAAAAAAGAACTAGAACTTTTAAATGTGGCTTATTGACTTCAGTAGGCAACATTAGCAGTGTATAATGTTTTAATTCTATATTTCCTAAATTACTGTGTAGTTCTAATTTTGCCTTATTGAAATTTTACGTTCATAAATGTCGATATCACCATTTTCTTTCTTGAAGAGATTCCAATTAGCCATTTTCAATGCGTTTCTTCGTAAATTCTTTGTTTTGCTTAATTTACTTAAAACCATCTGACTTTCACTTCAATCGATCTTTTTCACACGTTCTCCCAAATTGACCAAATAATCAACTCGCAAGACTTTTTATACACGGTACTTCATTAAACTTCCAATATAGACTTCTTCCAATCCATTTAGCTTCAAACAGAATAGTTTTTCTAGTTCTAGTCCAATTTTCTTCAATACCTCACAATGTTGGGGAAAGCTAACCTCCATATACGAGTAAAATCGATTTTGTTTCTCTAAACATTGCCTAGCTATTGAATGATTAAACTCGTTAAACTAAATTAAAGTTGAGTTTAAGATTGTTGGACCACCATGTACAATGTTTAAAACCTTCTCTCATCCTTCATTAATTATGATACTTATAAAATGGATGTCCCAATAGTATGTATACGATATTTATCTTCATAGGTCAAATAGACCATTTTTTACAAAATAAATACTCTTAGAGCAGCTAAGGATAAGGCAGAATTATTATTTCAACGTTGTATTTTTTGTGTAGTCTTATAGAAAACTGAAATTAATGTAATCGGAGTAAAGGCATTCCAGGGGGAGGGGGAGGCTGTATAACGAATAGGTATTTGGATAGTAACTATAATATCGAATGATAAATTTATTTCATTTGGAAATTTTCTTCTGGCCTACAATATAAATATATATCTTCTATCTCTCGGAGGGCTCAGGTTTCTTTAATCTACATACTCAGAGCACTTTTATGAGCACAGAGCAAGTTTATTTTCTATATTTTAAATCAGATGGAATGAGAATTCCTGAAACTAAGAGGCATAAAACATAAAACTTCAGATACTCTTCCAGAATGAGATCGACCTACCATAACCCTATAGCAAAGAACTAGAGAACTGTATAGTCGTATTCTTGTTTGCTCTGTTTAACCCAGCCTATAATATTTTATTAACCCAGCAAACTTAACCCAGCTCATAATATGATAGTGGATAACTGTCGGGTACAAGTAAATAAAATAATGGAGGTTGATCACATACTGGCCGGTAGACCACATATTGGAAGATCATGAATTTGGCGTAACATAGCTGGAATTTCAAAAGAACTCATTCAAATACATTTCTTCGACTGTTGAAAACACGTTAATATTCAGGCTATCGCCTTTTGCGGAGCAACTTTCCGGACAAACGAGCAAATGAATCGATAACAATTCCCTTTCGAATGAATCACTCCCGTGCTTTGTATAGCCCTATGGTGCCTGATACGGTACGAAGAGTAGAGCAAGCTTACTGCAAACACGTCAGCGAGTTTTTCTTCCCTCATCGAGGGATATTTTAAACACCTTTCCGCCCACATTATTCACAATATAACGCACGCATCTCCTCGCTGCACCCTTGTTTTTACGCAACACACAAAGATTTCGAGATAACGCAGGAGGGGAGGACAGGTACGCCAAACATCCGCGAGGGGATATCCAAAACACAAGCGAGTCGAAGGGAAAAAAATATAACCTGTTGACGCAAAATGAAGGACTAATGGCGCGAAAAAATGTCCGAACGATTGATTTAAAAGCAGAGACCCGCGGACGTTTTTATGTCCTCTCATCAAAGGAGATCATTTTGTAGACAAGAATGGGGGAGACACAGATGGAGGGTAAGAAAGATATCCATCTTATTCTGTAGACATTGTAGAATATCTCCCCCAACCAGTCACCATCCAAACCTCCCCTTCAAAAGAAGGAGGCAATAATCGTAAAAATGTCGACCTCATCACGGAAAGGAAACTGTAGCCAAGAGCTCGCTTCCCTCCCCCTCTTCTGTGTTCTACATCCTCCGCAGCCTTTCTTTTCAGTCCTTTTCTTTCCCTTCTCTTCCGTTTTTTATTTCTTTTCTCTCTTCTCTCCCGTCCGTCGCATTTTCATTTTTGAATCGATTTTTATTTCGAAAAGTAAATGCAGTAGACTGGCAGATGGTAGGTTCAGGTGTGTAAGGTATTGTTTCCTTATTTTTACGGGGAAGGTTCGGGACAAATAACAGCATAATTAACAGAATTCCCTTATAATATAAATAACTCGTACAGGATACTACGTAATAAAATGTACGAAGTTCTACATATGTGCTTAGATGCACAAAATTTCAAATCGTCTTTCCATGTTCAAGGTCTATTATAATGAATATGAGTATATAAGTGTCCTTTTAATTATGGAAAATAGAGCTTTGGAGAGAAACCAAGGTGACTTAGAACCAAGAAAAGAACCAATGACATCGTATGCACTTTTGGAAATGCAAAATTATTTACATGAACTACTCTTCAATTCTGTACATTTTTAACACGTATGCTAGACTTTTTATTATTTAATCCATTTTGGCGGTCCATGAATGCAGAAAAATTTAGTTGCTGTGAGCGACTCACCTCAGTGAACCCTCAGTTGCAATGAAAGAAAAATAAAAGTGCGATTACCGTGACTATTTAATGTCAGTGACAGTGTTTATTAATAACGGGAAAATCGAGTGAAACAAGAAACTGCCATAAAATCTGACATAAGTCTGACAATTCCTCTTTTCTCTTTCCTCATTACTCAAACGATACTTGGGGCTTAAGCCTCATCTTGATTATCTCTTTTCACCTCTTCTTTCATTTGTAATTCTACCTAGATTTCCTTCAAGTCGATTCCTCTCTCTTTTATTCTTTCACGTTTTACATTTTCTTAATTCTTTTCATTCTTACAGCATAGTACAAGTTTACAAAGATTACTTTACACAAAGGACTCAAGGCCAAAGTATGTTCGATGGAATAAATTGGATTTATATGCATGAAAACGCATATCGTTGGTACAAAGAGCGATATTTGAATTGCATGGGCCTCAATATTTCAAAGTTTAAATGGATGAAACGTTAGAATCGGAAATGCACAAACAGAAAAATACTTCATTCTCCCCACAATATTGTTAGAGTGTAATTTTCTCGCTTCTCACTTTTCCCTAGAAACTATCGGTCACATGTATCTTTAATCTCATTGCTCATTTAGGAGCTTGCTATCTTTCTGTCATATTCTTATCTTCAATTGTTTTACTTTCATCTTCATCGTTGAATGCTTCTGCTCGCATACTTATTGACTACTTCTCCTTTATCTATTGATTCTCTTTTTCTACAGATTCTTTCTCTATCTACATCAATATTTATAATAATTTCTCGCCTTACATTGAAAATGGTTGTTTTGATTTTAACGTTCTTTCTTTATTTAATTCCTAAATTCTGAGATCCCAAGTACACCAATATTCGTAATTTCCATTCTTCATCTCAAGTTTCTAGGCACCTACAATTAATTTCCGAGAAAGATGGTTCGCCAATAATTTTCAATTCAATTTTATACATACATTTTATCATGGCTCTAAATGAGAACGATTCTGCCTTGGCTACCTAGTGAGTGTCCCTTAATATCCGTGATAAAGTAAAACAAGCCTCGCTGCGGATTTGCGCATTTCCCAAAACCACAAAAGAAAACCTGCATCAGCTGGTTTAAAAGAGCTTACTCTAATAAATGCAAGGACTCGTATATTTGTGCCTCAACCCTGAAAAATATTTCGTGGTATTACAAAAGTTTTTACGCAGGTTTCTATTAAACTATTGAATAGAATAATACCGAGCATTCCTTCAGAAGAGAACTAAAACTGCGCATGACTAAGTCTTTTCGTTGACTTATGCATTCCTCCCATCCTAATTCTATTAAGTATTCTTCTATTTATGATTTGATTTCTGAACCATCGCAGAAGGGATCCATCAACAAAGGACAGACACAAATGTCCAAGCTCTGACAAGGATTCGAACCAGAGAAATGAGCTGATAGTTTTCTCTATTCTATCCTCCATCCTTTCTCTCGCCCATCATGTTTGTAACGTTTCCTCTCTCTCTCTTTCTCTTACGTCCTTCCCATACTAATTCTCCCTCCATACAACTCGTTCCAGTCGCTCCCTCTTTCCCTCCTTCTCCGGCACCCCTCGTTCTTTCTCTCTTGGGTCCTCAACCAAAGGCATTATGACCCTCCACTGTAGAACCCCTCCATTCCAGTCTCCCTGCTCGCAAAGTACCGTCTCACCCTCTCTCCCCATCGCACACACACACATACATACATCCCCCCCTTCCCCTCACTTCCTTCCTTCTCTCCGGTCCTAACATTTCGTGACAGCCTCCCAATAGTTCAGACCCTTTTGCCTTCCAGCTCTCCTGCTTCTCTCAATGCTCTTTAATTTCTCCCATCTCTCCCTCTCGTTTCCCTTTAACCCTCCTTTCTTCTCCGTCTTCCTTTTTCCGCTTTTTTCTCTCCTCTCCCCCTTCTATATCTATCTATCCTTCACTCCCCCCGTTTTCCTTCCGTCTTTTGTTCTTTGAATCTCTCGTGTAAGTGAAAGGTTTTGTTTTCGCTCTGAATTTTTCAGCCCTCCCGACGAATTCGATGCGAAACCCCCATATTGCATTGACGTGGCAATAAGGCCTCGGAACCTCTCTCTTTCCCCCGATCCAACCCCTCTCTAGTTTCGCGAAACCTCGCTAAAAAGTTCTGCTCACGTGACATTTAATTATTCTTGGCCGGAAATGGAAGGCATTGTTCGCGTGTGTGCGCGCGTTTCTTGAGCTGAAGAATGACATTTGAGGAGAGTTTAAAAATGAAAGGCTTATGAATTTGCCGCGGCAGTTCGATAATGCCGCGATTTTTTTTTTGTCTCGCCGAGTGAAAATCCGCAACTTTTCGGAGAGTCAGACACGGAAGAGAAGATAAGGGAAGAGTGGCTGTTTCGAAATATAGCTCTTGGTACAAACCTGCGAAACGAAGAAAAACCGTGGATTTTATTCTGAAACTGAACTGGATTGAAACTCATTCTAGTATTTAAAATCATTGGATATCCAGCATCACTGGAAGTACGACGGTGGTGTTTAGAGACTAATGGTGCAGAAAAGTCTCATTTACTACCTTAATAAAAATAATATGGGAAATGATTCCGGAGAACCTCAAGTTACGTGTCTTCTTGATAACTAGTAGTAGTATTGTTAAAAGTGCTTCGACAGCTTAGGTCATTTCGCACTTAGGCTCCCACCGGGAATCGAACCCGGGATCGCTTTCGCCGAAGTCGAACGCGTTGCCCACTTGGCTATCCGGGAGCCCTCTTGATAACTTTTTCGCAAAATATTTAGACTATAACTCTGCTCACTTCTAGACAAATAAGTGATTTTTTTAACCCTATATACGAAGGCATTTAAAAGAAGCATTTCGTTACTAATAGCGGAATAGTTTTACTAAGTTAGGCGCTTGCCAATGAAATATAACTCGAGCGTTAGAGACAGGAGAAAATCCAACAAGGAAGTCATTGTCATGTCATTTATATTTTGCCGTAAAAATTCCATAGATATGAAAGAAGGATTGCAAAGGCGAAAAATTGTCACACAAGAATCATTCAAACATTTCAGAAAATTCAAAAAATAAGAAAATGGCGATATTATATATAACTTTCGGTTCAATAAATAATAATTAACATATAAATAAATAATATTTTCGGTGAATTATTTTTGACTATGAAAAATAAGCTGCAGTAATCATCGCAAAATTTACAGTAAATAGCCACCAACGGATAGGTAATTACTCCGGCTTTGGGAAGTCTTCTAAACCTCTGCTGTATACGCAATGGGCTAACTTCAATCGTATGATCAGAAATATCAAGGATATGATTTATATAATGGTGATAAATAGATACACATGCACATACGCCGTACATCTTTCAGGGTGTAACCTTAAGACTTTCGATTCTATTGAATTTTTAATGAGCAGTGAAGAGCACTCCATGAAAGTAAGTGCAAGAAATGTTAGTTAAACCTCTGTTAACGTATTAGCGGTTAGTAGACGGTGTTTAAATGTGAAAATATAATCTTCAATGCTTAAAAAGGAAGCTAAAGTATAAAAACTCCGAGATATATCACTCTTTCTTAAAGTAACAGAATAAAATAAACTTATCCATCCTTGGAAATAATTGGACCTTGAACGAAAAGATTACCAGAGGTCTGAAGAGAATCGAGAAACTTCTAAGGAGGGCGATTTTGGACTAATTTCTTGTATACTCAACTTAAAGTAGCAATAGTCTTAGTGCTTCGACTCTCTGTTAACGTTTTAGCGGGCAAGTGATAACAATACCATTTTATAGCGATAAATTCTGTGCATTTACAATGATAATCGTATAAACTTTCCTTTTCAGTTTTTAATTAAACCCTCGCGTCATTTTCTAGGAAAATTCGTTCAAAGGGGGGGTGGCGATCGTCTCATTCTAGAAGGCTCCTGCTAGAAGGCTACAAATACAGCTGGGGAGTACACCATGCTACTAATTTTGATGAAAAATTACACTACGTTTTCTTGGAGAAATTGAATGAAAAAATACCTTAAAACCATTCCAAAGCCAAAGCTTCTATTGCAAGCATAGCAACGACGTATAACAACATCCTCAGGCTTAAATTCGAAAGCCAGCATTCAGTAACTATATGTTGAAAAGCATGAAATTGAATAATTGAAAAGTGTAATCCATAAACTGTATAAAATGTAATGAATATAAAAAACTGTGGATTTAACCTCCACTATTTCTTTCAAATAATAAATTTTGCCTCACGACTGTTTCCTCGAAGACATCCCCATCATATTCTGTGAAAATAAAATCTGGCTGTTCCGGTAAGACGGACAAAGGCTATCAGCTACGTCATATTTCACAGCTTGCGCAATACAAAGTGTTTATTTCGTTGGATACTCCCATATTTTTAGCTTTGGCCTTCGTCTTCATTCTTGCCCGCATCCTCAAGTCATGGCTGGGCAGTACAGAAAATATTGATCGCAGTCCCCTTTACGGAGGTGTGTGAACCGAACCCTATTTTTCCATTACCGTAACTTGCCTTAGGTGGTTTTGCATTTCGCCGCGTTCTTCTCCCCTGCGAAAGCTGAGGGCAGCCCCTGTTACATGAATTCATTAAAGGTGAACGGGAAAACGAAAGCAGAAATTCAGGGTGTTTCGAAACATATCTTTGCGGGTGATCAGAGCCATCGTTCGTTAGGAAACTTTTCTGCAAGGCAGATAAAATATAGAGAATAATAATGCCAGAACGAAATTTTACTTCCAGTTGCTATCCACGGTTAGAACAATTTCCTTTCGTGTACTTTTCTACCGCGTAATCTTCTTATATTTCATACATTATTCACAGAGGCCATTAGATATAAATTCTATCAATGGCGATGAAATGCGGTCTATGAATAATAATAAGCTACGAATTACAAATACCATGGTAGAAATCGAATAGCGATGGCGATTAGATACATTTGATAATTAGTAACCTAAATGAACTATCCATGGACTAGAGTGCCATTAAAGTTATCAAAATATAATTTCATAATAAAACATTAAGCATAAAAATACTGTCCAGGTCACGGTCATGAAAGAAATTTGTACACCATATAATCACTTATCTTTCAATTTTAACTAGTTATTCCAGTTAAATTAATCGGGACGAGTTATAATAGAATACAATGAATCAAATTCATAAAAAGCATGGTGGGACTCCATTATAAAATAGACTATCATAGGTAGATTTTTCCGATCCACAAAACTGACTCTGATCACCCTACCCTGACAGAGTCGGGATGGAAGGGGAAAGGATGATGACGAGGAGGTATTTTTTCCTAAAATTTTTCAAAATTAAAAAAAATACTATCTATAGTATCACATATGGTAAGTTAAACTTTTTTGAATCGATTTAATAATAAATGATATACGATCTCCATCAAGTGAACCAGTATCGATATTAAATCAGACCATCCCATCATTCCATTCAATGACACTGGCCCTTCTTAAGCATAGGAGTGTCCCCGCTAGAGCTATAACAAAGAAATATACTCCATCTTTATCACAATAAATACTGGTCCAAAGGATTTTCTTTCTGTTCGCGATAAATGAACGACTACGATCAGATACGAAATAATGGCATCGGGAGGTAAACGTCTAGCAGTATCCCCATGTATGGGAAATAAGTTCCAAATCGAGTGGTCTCTGCTGTAGGGCTGTTGCGTGAGCAAACATATTGGGCTGACTAATTAGTTTTAATGGGCGTAAGCAAAAAGTACGCACAACCTTCCCATTATAACCGACGTAGCTTTCGTAGCCTGCGTTTCAGCAATGTGTGGAAAGTATGAGGGACTCAAGACCCTCGAACGCGTGCACATAAACCCATTCCTGTCATCCCCTACTCGTTGTTACAAATTCTCCTTAAGCTCCTTTCCCTTTTCACCTTGAAATCATTTATTAGACATCCATGCGCCATTGCTCTCTCCGTCCACCTTCCCATCGACAACAGCAACGGTCCTTCGCAGGTGTCATAAAGAGTAAGTATTTATTGCTTTGGTTATTTACATTGGATTGCCAATAAACCTACTCGTTATCGTTTTAGTTCATGTGGCCTAGTAGTAACAAGCGAATTAAATTGCACTAAAATCGCGAATTTAAAAAAGGCGCAAAGAAATTAACTTCATACGATTGAAAAAAATGAAATTGTTACATACAAAAATAGAATAAGTATCCCGTATGATCGTTCATTTTCTAATCAATCAAGATGTCTAAGAATTCAAACACTGCGGAAATTTTCGCCATAACATTTGAAAGGTAGGATTGAACAGACATAAGTTATTTATCAGCCAACCATGAAACATCAACAGGGATTTTATTGGTGATATTAGACGTTTTACCCATCGAAACTTTTAATTACGACGCTAAATTTACGTTGATGAGGCTATCACAGCACTTGCATCTGACAGTATATTAATTTTGCAACTTAACTGACGAGAACACAGAGCTTTTCGTTTCGTTTCGTACGGTTTAGGTTTACTTGCAGAGACAGATAGAGGAATAAGTGAGGTAAGATTCAGTATCTAGTATTTAACGGATATGCGCATTATCTTTGATGATCCCAATCTTATGCTTTAGGGTTTCTGATATCAATTACAGCATTTATAGACACAAAATCTTACTGTGAGCCATATATTATAAATTACGATTTAAGCAATCCAAAATCATGTAGAACCCGAGTTGGGATGGATAAAAATTACACCAAACAAATGATTGGAATTGGAAATTCTGCCTCGAACCATCTATTTGGGGACAAATAGAGATGCATAACGCATTACCTGCCATATGGAAGATATGCTACTAAAATATCTATTCCTAAAAATTACATAATAAGAAGTTAACGTAAAATAACTTCGGAAAAGGAAATATCTTAGAATTCTCAACTATATATCGACCTACGTACATACAAGAAGAGATTCCAAAAATTTAACTGGAAAGTGGACGCGAAGGAAATTCGAGGAATGGAGAAAAAGAAAAAACGTGAAGGCCATCGAAAAATTAAACTAGAGTAAAATTAGTCCGATTTACCGCCATTAGATCAATAAAATACTACTTTGGCGAACTACAGACTTGCAAATAAATAGATGCAAAGGCTGCCGCAATGAATGGATAGAAAGAAACTGGAAAAGGAGGAGGAAGTGATGGAGAAATGGAATGGCGAGAGAGGGTGGGAAGTAGAAAATGGATTTCTGCTAAACTGGTTACAAGTCTCGTATTTCAGAAGAGCCCCGCCCTCCCTCTCTCTCTTACCGATCTCCTCTCTCGATTTGCTGGACCGGGTCCGCTACCGGAGAGCGACCAACGGTGAAGAGCGCAATCGGAAGAAGGAAAAAATGGCTGAGTGGAGGAGGAGGAGGCGTGAATAGGAGGGATCTAACGGTATCTTAACTTCATCGGTGCATCAATCCATGCGGAAAAAGGCGGGGGTGGAAGAGGGGAGAAATTGAGAGCGGTGTCAACGCTCATCTCCGGTATTAATTTACCTCTCGTTTCCTCCGAAAAATTTAAACAGAACGAGGTTTCTTTCGTCTTCCGTCCCGGATACGATTTTATATCTGTAATTGGTGGATTAACATTCCATTTATTTGAAGTGGCTCTATGGCTGGTATTTGACGCTCTTAGGCTCTTTTATGCTTCCTTTTGAGAAAAAATACTCTTTCCAAGAGCGGGATGAATATATTTTCCTTTAAGGAGAACCAGTAGATGCATGACTTTGTTACGTATATTATGCTTACTTATTTTTTACTTTGGTGTAGTAGGGTTAGCATAACTAGCAACAACAGGGTGTCGGGCTTGAATCCTGGTTAGGGAATGGTTATTTGTGTCATGTAATTTAAGATACTATATTATGAGTGGCCTAGTTGTATTAGAATTCGCCGGTAATAGTCTTATTATTATTATTTCGTCCTAAGTAATCAAACTATCCGATAGTAACATCTAATGTGAAAGGCAGATATAAACATTACTATCCAACTATAACCTACAAAGATACATTTTTACTCTTCCCTATATACTGGATAACACAATGAAACATGCCAATTGGGCGAGGCAGCTGCCTTATACGCATTCAGGTAACCTGAATGATTTTGACGAATTAACTCATTTCCTTTATGTTTATTTTATTAAAAATGATACATTTCAGCGATTATGTGAACTTTACTTCCTCTCTTTGTCGAGTAATCACGACTTATTCAGATAAAATGACGGAAAAAATGCGCCAAGTTACATCTCGCCTCATGCAGCAGGGGTACTGATACATTTGAAGTAGTTATGCATAAGAATTGGTGCAACCGTTCCATGTCCTTATAAGGCTATTATATTTTTATTGTAATATAAGATAAGGTATAAACGATAAATATATAACAGATCTGACGCTGATTTCATAAAAATGTAACAAAGTATTACCATTAAAATGTAAATAATTTTTTCACCGCAAAATGCTGTAAACTTAAATGAGTAACACTTTGTTATATTTTTTTCATTTGATATCGGTATTTTTGGATCAGATCAATTGAGGATTTCAAAGAAGAATGTTCCCATTTATTAAATTAGAAGGAGGTAAGAACTTACTTCAGAGAGAAGGTAAAATAAGAAATATTTGAAGCTTAACGCAATAAATATCCCTTAACGACTAACAACACGCTGTTTTAAATATCAAGTGACGTCAAGAGATGTACAAAACTCACATAGTTTAGTATAATTCGGATTAATAATTGATTTAAGTGCCTTGGACTAGACGAAATGAAGCCTTTTCAGTTAAGCATACAGAAATAGAGTAAAAAAAAAAAAAATGAGTTTCCATTTCCAGTCGACTTTACATTACATGAATGATAGTTGCTCCCCCAGGATTGGTTAGCACTCAAGGCCGGAATAAATTCTCAACTTTTCTACTCTTACTCAGCTCTGTCATTATTTTTTTTCAATGACTTATGTAGGGTACATTGCGACACCCAGCACTTTAACAGGTTGGCGGTGATTCACATTCCCTTGAACCAGGTTTGAATAAATCGACCCATTTAATCCATTTTTTTATTTTTGGCCGAAATTATTGAAGCACCGTCCGCTTCGCACACGAGAGATAGCATAACATTTAAATTTGAAAAAGTAAGCAAAAATTATGAATTATATCATTAAACGACAGAATTTCTGCTCTCGCAATCGTTCCTCTCGAAAATACTCGGTTCATTTTCTCTTTGTTCAATGTTGTAAGGCCTTGGAAATAGGATGCTGTCGGACTGTTTTACTTGAGAGCGCATGGAATAACTTCTGAAGCTAACAATTACAGTTCAAATTCATTTACATTACTTTCTGTGGACAGGTTATTGTGAAGTATCCAAAGAACCTTTGGATCTTTAAGAGGAATCGATCTTTTTCCATTTCTGTAAAACTCGTAATTTAGCATACTTGGCACTCACAAACGCACGATACTCTCCTGAGAACAGTATTGAAGGAATAGCGGGAGAAAGGAAATAAAAAATGAATACCCAGGTTGAAGTATGAGAGAAAAGTGAGAAAAGGTGTTAAAGTTTGGAATTCTTAGGGAATAGAGCGACTGGTAGGGGAAAAGATGGCTTGGAGAGTTGCGAAAAACCAGTGTTTGAATGGATAACTTTTGATGATGAGTTAAGTTTGCGTGTTAGTTATTCGGATGTCGAGCCTTCCTATATACGGAGAACGTAAATATCACAGTTCTTGAATGCACAATCCATTAACTTAAAATTTCCGTTAAAACTGAGCCCTACCACGGTGAGAACAATGTTGTATTAAAGGAATCTAAAATTATAGATAAATAATTTTTAACTCGCTATATTTTTGGTTAATCACTGTGATTAACCGTACACTTCTGATGATGACATTAGATTAACTGATATAACCTCACGTCATAAACTGGAACAATTGCTTTCATTGACGTCAATTTCGCGGGAATTTGACAGAACAAACAAAACCGACGAATGGAACCTCTTCTTATGACAGCTATTCTTCAACAGCATAAGAACCCTTCTAAGATATCCCCTAACAATCCTTTCGCTTTCAACTAATCTCTTTAATCTCGATCTAAGAAAAAGAAAAAGAGAAAAGAACATCACGGAAGCTTCCGAGATAATCTCCTCAGTGGGGATGGAGCTGAGCAAAATCGACACAAGTCCTCGCAAAAAAATGAGCAATTCAAAGAATAAAAAGATGGGAAGGAGGGGGATAGATTACAGGCAGGAAGCATTTTATTACACCTAAACGTCTGGCCTCGTACAAGGGAACGAGAGATACCACTCTTCCCTTAAAGAATAAAAAATAGACGGAAACAAAACAAAAGAACAAAGGAAATGATAAGCGAGAGCTGAGGAGGGTAATAATAACGCAGCGCTCTTCTCCCTCTTACAGCATGCACACCTCCTCAGAGATAATAGCGCACCGACGGAGGAAGGAAAAAAATATATGTGGAACAAACCGGACCTTCGCTTCGCCTCGTCGGAAAAAAGGGGAAAAACAGAAAAGAATTACTCAATTTTTCATAGTCCGTTTTTTTAAGTGGAGTTGACCACTCGAAAAACTCCCTCGCACCTCAATAAAAGATGGCGCAACGAGCGTCTCTCTTTTCATACTTGCATCAATATACAAAACTCCGCCGCTTTTTATTTCTTCCGTTCGTCACAATCCTCTCACTCTCCTTTGGTTAAAAAATGCCTCCGTCAAGGCTTCCCTTTCTCCGACAGCACCACCTGCTTCTATCCATCCTCGACATCCCTCGTTTTCTATTGGTCTCTGCAGATTCACTCTACCTGACATAACTACATCGGCATCTTTGTTACCTGCTTATTTTCGTACCAATTCCATCCGAAATCATCCGTTATCTCATCGTACGTATTAAATATTCCATTAAAGCACAAATGGGACTCAAAACACGCTATCCTCCTACGTATGGGCATATCCAGAAAGTAGTCGTGGACATCACAAGATGTATAACCGACGCTATGGAATCAACGCCTAGTATGGGATAAAGCGACTGATTAAATCGAAAACGTAATCTCAAAGCTTTTGCATTATCCGGAATAGAATTTCCTTGTCTTTAAGATTTTTGAATTTGTTCATGACCAATCTATATTTCTTTGATGCAAATGATAATTTTAGGCTAAGAATATATTTTGGTCAAGATTAATATGGAAAGAGGATCTTCTCAATTTGAAATTGCTGATAACGTTATTATAGATAAGGGTATGTTACAATTGAAGTTTAGTTATTTATTTCCACATTTCCAATTGTCTGAAAAAAAATGAAGACGTCTATGCAACACAGTGCTCCGTGAAGAACCAATCAGAATATAAAGTATTTTATTGTGCCGTATGGATAGTAGGACCATCATACATTTTGTTCTATTCTATTTAAGTCTTCTCTCCGCAGTGTATTCCTTTTTTCATTTTGCTCTGAAATTATATGTATTCATTCCTTTCTGCGCGTGTATGATTTATAAATAGATGTTGTTCAAGTCCTAAAGCATTATCTCTCAATCTACGACATGGTAGGAGCGGATGACTCAACCAAGTAAGTAAGATCTTGAGGACACGAAGGAATTGCTATCTTTCACCTCGTATATCGGAAAAAGAATTTAGATTGCTTTTAGATCCCGAAGCGTTCAACAAAAACCGAGATTTAATATACAATTAAATTTAATACAAATAAATTAATTAATACTATGATAAATTCACGTAATGTAACATTTCACATACTTTTCAAATGTCTCCTTCTCTCTAAAATAACGGAAATGAGATTCTATTAAGTCTAATTTTTCCTTCTCTCTTATCAGCGAGCCTATTTTTGTTATTAAAATAAGTGACGACAATAATAACAGAAAACAATTACAAAAAAGACAACAACGGCAACAACAATGTATTTGCAATTACTTCCCACTATCGCAGCGATTTTCGAAACGGGTTCCAACACCGTTATCTTTTCTTTTTGAATTTCGAATAATGCATTAATCATTCGGCTGAGCTCATTTCGCTAGACTCTTCTGCGATTTGCTTGGTTCAAAGGCTGAGTTTGTCAACAGGGGCAACTATTCACCGTGGGATGACGTGGTAGTTTCACGTTGGTGACTAAAAACCAACACGAGGCACCAGTATACTTGATTCTACGGTGTATTTCAGCACTAAACCTTTATCTCCTTATCGAAAGAAGCATCTAAAACTTGAAATATTTGCCGAGATACTAGAGCAAATATGGGCAAACATTACTTGCCAAACCATCGAGGGACCCATCTTCTTTGGGTTACCTTTCGGCGGGCCACTTGGACAATCCTGAAATTTTTTTAAAGAAATGAAATTCGTGAGTAAAATAAAACTAATTTTTACTGAGCTACCCAGAGTAAGTACTACTACCCCAGTAAGTACTTAAAGAGTAATTCTTTACCCAGCTGGGCTAAGAAATGGGGTGAGGAACCTGATGTTGGGCCCCATTTTAATTGCTGCCGGGAGGCCCCCAGATTTACCGTTGCGACCTCTTGTGACGCACTTGATCTTTTACTGAAGAAAATATTGATGAATTTTCCAAAGTTTGAAGTACGATCAGACACTCCTGACCAGGATTGTCCAACATGCGGCCCACTGAACGTTTAAAACCGATCATCAAGACTTCCTAAGATTTCTTAACAGCTTCCTAATTTAGAAACTTTTATCGGTATATAATAAGTGTATCTCAGCTAGCACCTAATCCAATCCGCCATAAAAATAATTCTGGTTTCGTCCAAGTCATAATTTTACTTATGTAATTAACCGCTTGTAATCCGTTTGCTTCTATAACTACATATGTTGATTTTCGGTCACATAAATATTGTCTTTTCACGTAATAAATCTGTAGCTAAATCTTCGGCGAAAATACTGCAGTTAACACGAATATTTATACAAATGAAGACTTCGATTCGAGGGGTGCGTAGTAGTCCATGTTGTTGATAAAGATTCCATTATCAGTAAAGTTGTAGAACTCTACTATAGGCATAACAGCGGTCGCAACTGAATATTAGAACTATTATATCATCTAGGAAAATAACTTAAACCTTACAGAGAAGTAAACTCAATTGTGGATTTCAATATTTAATACATGTCGGGCCACAGGAAACATCCAAACGGGCCGTGATGCTTTGTTCACTTACCATAACTTATTATCAACTCCATGATGAGAAAAGACTTATTGAAGGAAATAATCACAAATTACTCTGACAGCTAACTTTGTTGTTTCCACGAAAACGAATTTAATAAGAAAAGTGGTGAAATTTCTTACGAAGAGTCACTTTACGCACTCGTTTTTATCTAAGGTAGCTCTACTACCAAATTCTTGGCTGCATCCTGCATTTATTTCCTATCGTTAACAAATTACGTAAAGAGTACACGTTCGTTGAATAGCATGGTAGATTTTGTCAAGGAAAGACGAATCACGTTTCAATACATAAAGAAGGGTTTTCTTCAATTCCTTAGCGGTACGTCGATTTTCTTGTCCATCACGAATCACGTTGTAAAACAATCGAAGGGATTCGAATCCGACGGATACATTCATTCATCAGAGCCAAATTCGTCCAGGATAACGGTTACGCGGACGTGATGCAATTGTTCAGTCAGAACATCAGGTACTATGACCTTATGCTTCCTTGTCACATCACCTCAACAAATTCAGTGATCAATATTTATGGTGAGCCTTTGAGCAGGCAAATAATAAAAAAGCATGGTTACATGTTGCCCTTGCTAGGGATATCCGAATCAAACAACTAATTCCATATGTTTTACTACATCACGCTTAAATTCAGCGCAAATAATATATACGGGCATATAAAATCTGTTATCTATTTTTGGTTTCTGGATGCCAATAAACTCATTGGAATCATATCAATGAAAGTTATATACTGCGCACTAAAACAAATGCATTCTTGCTCCATAAGGCAGAAATAAGGAGTATTGAACTAATAATGAGTATTCAATGTGAATATTAATTTTTAAAAAACATCGAACATACCAGCACCGATATCTTGCAAATTCTCTCCCTAGCGTTCCAGAGTAATCGCCTAGTATTAACTCATTTGAGCATATGAAGCATTCATTAAAGCCAATTCAATATGTTTGTGTTGTGTGTTCATGTGCAAACTGAACCTCCTCGTGCTTCATACAAAATGTAGCGAAAAAAATATTTAGTGATGTACGAAACTTCATTCACGTCCAAATTTTGCGATACGTGTAACCAAAGAAAATCATCCAACCGATATCCATCGAGCAGTTTCCTTACTATAGGCGAACGAAGCACGCTGACCAGCACTCTCCCGTGTATTTTCTTGACGCCAACCTTCCTCCACGCACTCCCTATCGCCAGGGAGAAAGAAATAAGAAAAATATAACACGATATTTTCTCCAATATCCCCGAGAGGAACGACTCGGAGAGATGGTAATTCCTCATTTACCCCATCCCTTCCGTTCGGAAGAGGAAAAAAGGTAGTCCCTCCATCCCTTCAGGTCAAGTCGCTCTCGAGAAATTTCGTTGCTATAGTCCGAAGTAAAGGCAAAAAGGGATGGTTGGGTTTTAGAGGCAACGGTTGATTGGTGGAATGGGAGGGTGTGGGGGAAGGCTCCTGCTTGACGTGTGTGGAATGAGAGGATGTGCTGGGCGGTCGGGGGGAGTTGCCGGGTCCAGAGGATGAGTCCGCTTCGAGGAACGCCTCGCTCGGTGGGGTGAGCAAAAAATACGGTGGGTAAGATGCAAGGAACCCGCTTGGTGTGAGGAGGGGTCAGGTTGGGGAGGCAGTCGAGACGGGTGGGCAAGTGCGATGCCCCGGGGGCAGGTGGGCAAGGGGCGGGGCCGACCAGTCCGGCCATCCTCGGGACCCTTCAGACGGACGGACATAAGGGTGTGTTGGGGGGAGATGAAGAGGGAATGCTGGCAGCGGAATTCGCTTTTTTCCTCTTCTCCATGCGTTTCCTTATGTCACGGGTAGCTAGGAAAACTCGGCGATCTTTTGCGCGGTGCGGTCCAGGGACGGCCGAAGGCTTCCAAGGCGTTCCAGAATTCCATAAGAGCTGCTGTTCCTCGGGATATTTGTCCCGCTGTACTTTTTTGGAGTTTGAAATGGAGGAATCTCATCTCGACTTTAGGAAGAGCTGATAAATGCTGATATTTTTTACATCGAATCTGGTGAATACTACAAACGGTGGTTTATAATAGGACAAAGAGGCGGAGAACTGAAGAGAGTAATATTAAAGTAGCAAGGAAATTGAGTATTTGACTTTTGTCAGTAATTT
The DNA here is from genome assembly GCA_000376725.2 of Ladona fulva. Classification (NCBI taxonomy): domain Eukaryota; kingdom Metazoa; phylum Arthropoda; class Insecta; order Odonata; family Libellulidae; genus Ladona; species Ladona fulva. The sequence goes on from KZ308179.1 coordinate 39,027, forward strand.
AGTTGGTCGTCACTTGTTCGGGTCGGGTCTTGCCAACAGGTCACGATCTGCCTATAGATCTTTAAGCGGTATTCGGATGATTGCGAATAGCCATCGAGATGATTCTGAGCTACCGAATGGTGATAATCGTGTCAAAAATTCAACCGAAATATATAATAGATGTAGAGTAATTTTAGAGATTTAGGATTAATAAATATGCAAAACATGATATTACGATTGTAAATAATTTACGTATGTAATGATATTGGCTTCAGATGCGGCCGAAACTTACAATCAACGAAGAATAGTGAAAAATTGTAACATAAAATAGTTTTGGAGAGAATTTTTGGAAAAAAATTCTACAGGCCAAAAATACTTTTATTAACTTATCTCTATGAATAGTTTGAAGAAGTTGAAACCAAAATACTTTACTCTTGTAAAAATGCTATTTCGGTAGAACGATTCAGCTTACAATTTCTTTAGTAATTCTTACGCATCAAATAGAACTTCGTCCACATCACAGTTTTTTCCTTCTGCAGTTACAGTATCTCTTATTTATAACTCTGAAAATCAGTTAAGGATGAAGTGTTAACGGCGGAATTTTAAATTAAAAACAGTTACCAAAATCACATCCGTCACTTTCTATTATACTGATTTTTGTATACTTTAAGAACGTTCATATGCGTAGCACCACCATCGAGAGGCTAAAAATTCACCGAGTTAACTATTTTTCATACGTGACTTAACCGCTTACAGAGATTTGGCGTCTGTTTTTCATCCTTAATTCAACAATATATATCTTCCCCTGCATTTTTCAATGTCGCGTGCATTCTTACGGAACACGACTTAACTCGTACAGAGAGGCGCAGGAATCCGATTCTTCTTATAGTATACTTTTCCTTTGGTACCGGGTGGAATGAGGTTTGACCGGGGACTCTAAGAAAAAAAGAAAATTGCTATCCGTCTCCGGCCTTTTCTCCTTTTCCCCTTTCCAAACCGCCACCCGCATTCCGGAAGGTCCATCCCTTCCAAAATTATTGTTTAGGCCCTTGAGGCGGATCGCGAACGGAAAAATAAAAACTTAACGAGTTTTTTTCCTCTTTACTCAAGCTACCAAAATCGAAAGCTTCGAATGTTCGACATAGGTAAAAACCACATCAAATTTCGTGAATCGCTCTAATACCTTGTATACGACACGCAAAATCAAGATATATATCTGACTATTTTTGTGGGTACAAAAAGAGGAGGTTTTGGTATTTCTCCAAATTGAAATGAAAAGCACGCAAGATGAAAAAAGCACGGTTGTAAACGACTTACAGAGAACGCTGCGGAAATGTGTTCGAATCAGGGCTTCAGCGCAACATAGATAAAAAACATAGATTAAAAATAATTAAAATTCTACCAAGCTTCGAGTTCCATTCAATCAAGCTCTTAACACTGTGTTACTATCGATTAATGGATCACCTAAATATTGGATGAGTACTCAATTTCAACTTCATTTCTGCTCACGTAATTGCTGTTATTGCAGACGATGCAATTTATAAACAAAGGCTGTTTCAGATATATTTTTAAATAAGCAGATTACGCATATGCTAACCGCTTATCATACTTCTAATTGAATCTGTTTCACGGATTCAAACTCGATATAGCATTCAAATCGATTCATGATGGCGTGGGAGTCCATTATTATCTACACCTACATAAATACCCTGCAACCCGCCTTTCGGCAGGAGTCGCAGGGGGTTATATAATTGTTTTATGATTACATTATTAAAAGTAAATCTATTATGTCATAAGCTATATCGGTTTGAAGCCCTGACTAAGGACATTATTGTGAGTTTTACTAGAAAATTGTGTTTAATTGGAAGCTATTACTTCAGTAACAAACTAGATTTGAAATGTACCAAAGCCTGCGCAACTGCGAAAATGCACATATTTAGTTCATAAAAACTCCAAGCATAGGCTGGAGACTGTTTTCGAATGTATCTACGAAACGATCTTATTGAAAATTAATGGAATCCTGTTTCCGATTTGAAACTGAAATTAATATCAAAGACATCGTTACTTAAAATTAATGAACTACCAAATTTTGCCATACTATTCGAAGCAATCACTCTAAAATAATCGTGTTATGATTTATATATTAAAGATTTAAAAAATCGTACAATCTGATTAGTAACTTTTTGAGCTGAAATCGAAATTTTTCTAATTTTCTTGCTTTAATTGAATCTCGACTAAGTTCTATGGATTAATTAAATATTGGAGGATATATACGCAACTTTCTTTAGAAAAGGTATTATTTGAAATCTATAAGATTGGTGGAATCAAGGAATAACGTACGTAGCGTGGAACATTAGTTATTTGTGGCTATCGATTTCGAGAAATGTACTTTTTACATAAGTTCTCTTCACTTTCCTCTGACGATCAATATCTGGAATCAGAAAAAGCGTTTTTTGATGAGAGGCGGATCTCGAAAATTTTCGGAGGTGGGGGGGGGGGATTTGCCAAAGGGGGGCGCTTTAAGACAGTTGCCTCACAAACTCATCCCCAAGTAACTTTAAGATGCAGTTTTTAAGTGATTAATACAGTAGACGTATAGTGATCGTGGAAGCCCTTCATAATCAGATTTTAATTCAAGCTATTCGTCACATACTAGGCACAGTACCACAAAGTCATCAAGTCGCCCCTTCGCCCCCTTGGATATGACAGTGATTTTGATTGAAAAAGTTTTTCGTTAAGATAAAACTTGCACTTGTTTGAAACACTTCTATAGAATGGAGCGAAAGCTTTTTTCAGTATGTTAACTTGGTGAAATTGGGACCGGAAAAGTATGTATGTACCTCCACATTTGTGTGTACATGTATATAATCCCCGAAATCTTTCCAAATGTTACTGGGGCAGTGCGTAAATAAAATTTTATAGAACCTTCAGTAGATTTATGATGTCTTCTTATGTATGTTCCTAAATAGGTAAGATTAATTTAGGTTAGTGTGAGCGTAAGCTTTATATAAAATATTGAACTACTCAATAGACATCATTAAAGAATATGTGTATACAAACTTGATGATGAGATGTTTAAGCAATGAATTTCATCATTAACTACGAATTTTAACCGCGAAATTCGGAATCGAACATGCCTAAAAATATAACAAAATTATGTTTCAGCGAAACCGGACTTGTTGCGTCGGAGAAATTTTAGACATTTTCAATTATTTAGGTAACTCAATCGACTGAATGCCTTCCATGGCTTCGTCTGATAATTAGCTTCACCCTTGGATCGCGAAATTTGATGAATGAAAGACAGATAGGCGTGAGTTCATCATTAGGGCAACGCTTTTAAAGCTAACATCCTAATAGGGTACATCTAATGACACTGGGATGGTTCGATTGTCACGTGACATACGTTGAAGCAGCAGATATCTGAATCTAAACATACTTTCCGCCGTGGTTGTGTGGAAAACATTTTTTCATTTTTTGTTGTTGTACGGTATTCATCCGCAAAACAATGTCAGTAATTTGAGGATAGTGACGCTAAGTCATTTACAAGCTTAAAATCATAATGAAATCCGTTCTCTTCTAATAACGGCGTGAGAGGCTCCAGCAATCTTCTAATTCCCCGTAAGAGGTAGGTAGGATGAAGGAAGTCTCCTTATATCTGTATCACGAAGATCATATCCCGTAATCCTAATTACAAAATACTTTCCTAGGATTATTATCTGTCCCTAATGAGGTAGGCTGAATATTATGAGGATGGCGATTAGTAGGTAATGAAGATAAATTTTGGTTTTGGTAACAATTATAACGGCGAGTGCCCTTTCTACCGCCAATCTTTGCCGAAAAATCGAACTCTCACAGGCATCGAACCTGGGACCGCTTCCAGCAAAGGCGAACACGCTACCAATAGGCAAAGTGGGAGCCTCATATTCCTGATTTCAAATGATAATTTGTTCGTAGTATCTAACAGCGGGAGAGATGGATCAGGCATGTGACATTATCTTCCTTCCCTTTGTAAAGAACAGCGTACTCCAAACTAAGTGCCGCGGTACAATAGCACACCATCGAACCATGATATAATTCTTCTTTCCGCTCCGGTTCAAATAAAAAGCTAAATATCGGTTTAGTGCCTGTTTCGCTCCTTATGCCAACGTAGAACCAGTTTTCCTGTTCCGATTATTGTAATATCACATCCCTCTGATTTTATTATTTATAGGCTTGTTTCCTAATGCAATACATTACACTAAATTTGCGGTTAAACATAGTAATGATTAGTTACAAGTCGATGTTTCACATGTTTACTGGACTATCTTCCAATCGAACGTACGTAAAATGCACATTACTGGAAACCAAACATCGGAAAGGAATTAGAAATGGTTTTCGGTTTCAGTTCGACAATTCAACAGATAAGGTTTTACAGTTTCCGTTTTTGCTCCGGGTTCGGATTTCACTCAAATACATTTTCATCAAAACATTGTTCGGTTTTATTTTCGGTTTTCGGTTACGGTTTCTGGTTCGATGCCCTGCACAGTAGTGTGCCATGAAAAATGTGACAACAGCTTCGATGTGAAATTGAGTATTTGCTAAGTGTTTGTAAATGTTTCTGCGCCATATGCTTGCGCAAAGGTGAAAAAGTTCACCATACAACCATCGATGCTTACAATTTAAGTTTTGTGACATTTCAAGGAGATTTTTCATTTGTTTAGCTCTTATAATAGATGTATGTAATAAATAGTTATTCGTACATGCATCGAGTAGAAATTTTTCGGTATCTGCTGAATATTCGCTCTTTTTTATTTTTGAGCAATGCACCATACATTTGTAAGGTGTGCGTCTACAATAACCTCGTGAATTTGGACATTTTGAGAATAAGCATTTGATTATGATTATAGTAAAACAGTTTGGCAGACATTGGACTAACATTAATGAATTCACGCTTACCTTAAGTTTTTAAGCCACGTGTCTGCAATCAAGAGGTTATCCACTTTGCTCATCAAGTAACCTATAAAAATTTGAAATACGTTATTGGTTAGTGCTAATGAAAAATATTACGCTTAAATTCCTGTCATTAGAGCTACATTTATAAAAATAATATTGATCGTTAGTGAAGATGCAGTATCCGTTTCAGATGTATGAGCATGAGAATAAATAATGAAAGCACAGAAATGAAGAGATGAAACCCTCAAAATAACTATTTGCTCTGATAAAAGCTAAGATATTAGGTTTATTTTATTATTTATCACCCTCCAATGCTCTAAGGACAAGAAATTTACTTAGAATATAGCTATGCTTAAATAATATCCGATAGCCAAGTTTTTTTCAATTACTGAATATATCGTATTTATCAAGGTAAAAAAACTATAATTTAGCTAAAGATGGGAGAGGGTTTTCGTTCGAGCAAAAAAGAGAAACAACAAAAACATCTAGGAATTACAGGATTTATAGGACTTCCTAATACACGTGTACCCCAGATGTTGACGAGATTGTTTTTACATTACAGTCTTACACAAAATTTGAACTTCGTAGGGTGAAACTAAGAGTAGAAAGTTCTACTTAACATCCAAATAACGGTTAGGCTCTAAACTTGTATCAAATAGCTATATTCTAGAAGCAAAACACAAGTAATTTCACTCACAATTATTACAATTAGCACATTGATATAGTAATATTTATTTTCTAGATTTGAAATCATAATTATTTATATTCCTTATATCTGGGACATATAATAAGAATTATATCCCGATATCATTCGGTGCAAGTGACCTTAGTTGTCGAGACACAGATAAAACTAATTCTTCTACCTCAATATCATTGGAAAGCCTTCATAGCACAAATTCGTAACGAAGTCATCTTTTTCAGCAGAAATCTACGTATTCGTTATCCTACGTATTGATGTCAAGTCTCAAGCGAAGCTCAAACCCCTAATCCGGCCCTGAGGAACACTGATGATGACTAATGTATTTTACAGTTAGTGCCGCGACGTATTCGAACTCGATACTTCCAAATTGAGAGGAAGACACGTGACTTGTCCGCCGGATTTTTCCAAGGTCGGCTCCTCAATAAAGAATGCGTTGTCACGGAGAAAGAGGGGATAGCCGAAGGAGAAGAGTGGGCACGGGAAAATTTGAATTCATGCAAAGTGAGAATGCTCCTCTCCAAAAGCAAATACGATCCTCCGTGGGAGGGCCACGAGAAAAAGTTGTTTTCAGAAACGCCTTTTCAATTTCGGAATGAGACCGCTGTCTTTGAGGGAGAACTTTTACGAAAACATTTCCTGTGTCCGAATTGAAAAAAATAAAAGTGAAAGGTTTTCTTCGTTAGTGAATGGCGTTAAAACTTTTGAAGTTAACCGCAAGTCATGCGTTTGTATGTAACCAAGGTTATCTTGATATTCTTCCGTCCAGTGTCCTTTTCTTGGATCTGGTATGAAAAGAAATAATATTTTCATGCGTGAGAGTAAAAAATACATTTAGTGTAATATCCCCAGAACTATCACGAATCTACATATTATTTTCTACCTTATTCATTAATAAATAAATGTGCTGTTTGATATATAAAAATGTGTTTCATTCGTAAACGAAATAGTTTTTTGATAATTAAAATATAATAAAATAACTCCAATATATTAAATTATTTACAAGCTTATTCACACTAAAGTTTCTCCCGTAACCTTCTCGTTCTGAACCTGACATTTAATTTATCCGGTTTTATCAATAGATACATCAAACTGTCTATGCATTTTAGGGATTCTCTTCTATATTAAATTTACAAAGATTTAAAATATATTCAGTTTATATGATCAGGAATTGGAACGCAGGATAATGATATTAAGTAAATATTTCACAAATATTGCAACGGACCAAAAATACTAATCGAAATCTGTTTAGATTCAGTTTGTAATTAGGTACTTAATTTTTACATGTCTTTTATGGGCGATGTCAGTCGTAACAAAATACATTAGCTTCAAATTAATGATATCAAATTTCATTTCCAATTCGATGTTTGACAAATATATTATGTATGATCCTTTTTGGCTCCAAAGGCTATTCAAATTAATTAATCTCGTTTAAATAAATGAGGAGACGATCAAACGGACTCTAATTTATTACTATATAGTTGATTAGTAATTTGAAAGAAAATTCCTTAATAGAAATAGAAGATTGGGGTTAATTGATATCCTTTATCTCATATTATTCAACATCAAATATAATGAGTAAGGATCCTTTGAAATGTCGCTATAATATATATATTTCATAGTATGTTATATGTTGCTCATCGCTAATACATTTTTGGTTTCAGTGTGAGGGGTCGGTTTCAGAAAAAAAGAAATTTGATCTTCCAAAGAAAAACAAATTATGTGCGCATATTATATACACATATACCTATATAGTGAGTTTATATTTTTGTTAAATGGTTTTTAAAGCGAGGTAAAACGCTGACAGAAGAGGAGTGTTGGGGCTAAGAAAATAAGCAGCTCAATTGCTGCTGCACTGACTCTAAAGTAGCTGGGACTTCAACCTCCAAGACGTTTTAAATAAAACCAAAAAAGCCTTACCTTCCACCTAGACGTCTTTGACAGTTATACTATATTTACGACTATAATCTATATTGGTACATGAAAATTGCAGCGTAAAGGAAATTTACTGTTCCAGTACCCCAAAATATTTGTAACTTTAATGTTACTTACCTATAAAGGAAAAAAAGCTGTACGGTAACCACATGAAAAGAAATAAGGATATACAAATACAAATATATTTGTTCCATTCAGCAATTTACATCTGGTGTAGATAAAAGTTCGTAGTATTTTTATCTAATCGGTTAATTCTTTAGCCTTCATTATTGTAAAAGTGTTTTCGTCTAACGAAAAAATAGCAAATAATTACTCCCTTCTGTCATCTCACTTTTAAATCCCCAAACTTCGCATCCGACCAGCAACAACGTGATTAAAATTTCCCCCGAAACATCGGTTACGTCGGGAGGGCAGCGATTTGCGTTATGGATGCACGTATGCCGTGTTATGTTACGCGAGCAAGTACTGCCATTACTACGTCCACGTGCTCAGCATCCAGGCCTCAAAGAGACATAATATCCCCATCACGTTTTCCCCCATTCATACTCTGCTGTTTCTCCCTTCCTAAATAGGCGCGGCGCCGATCGTTTCGGGGACTTATGGCCCTTTTTCCCGATCGATAGGTGAGCCATAGCTTTTCTTCCATCTCGATCCCTTGATGACGGATGAACGGTCGCCGTCTGTCCATCCATTATTTCACTGCGGCGCTCAAAAGTGCCATCCAGGGAACGGCGTAAACAACGCATGGAGGCCTATGAGGGCTCCTATAGGTAACTTAAAAGCTTATGACATGAAGATGCGCGGGTCGCCACGTCGTCACGTGACTGGGGACTTTCCCCGTCCGTCTGTACCATAAGCTTCGGTAAACCTGTTATAATTCTGGCGAAAGTCTTTTGTTATCCGTTTTTGCATTTTTAAAAATTCCCCCACAACGAATGTCTCTCGTCGAATTTACTCCCGAAACGGCCACTGAAGTGAGATTAAGCAACAAGAGGTGAGGAATAAACGAATCCTTTTTTTTGGAGAAATATTTTCTTCTGTTGTCTCCCAAAATAAACAGATGCCAAGTGAAGAGCAAGGAGCGAAAATTGCTTCGCACCTCTGCTTTACACGAATTGTTCCTTTCGCATTTTTACGCTCCCTTACCTTCGAAAGAGGACTTCCAGCACTAATATGCCCTAAAATAGAAGAAATTACCTAGCAGCCAGTAATTTCTTTGAGGTTCGCCGAGACGTTTCCAAATATTACCAAATTTAAAATGCTCGCCCTTCCTCGTCGAGCGATGGTTTCGACTTTCGAGAGAAAGAAAAATATTAGACTGAATTATTTTCCTGATTTTGGATACTGACTTTTATCGCGGAGGTGGCGAAAGTGGGCAGAAAAAAACTCGTTATCTTTCACCCCGCCTTACTATACAAAATTTTCGCCGCAAGAAGTTTTGGTCTCCACCCGAAATTTAGCAATAAATAACTGTCTCAGGCAATTGTACGAATTTAATGTAATTTTGATACTTATATTTATTTGAATAATATTTTATTTGAATAATAAAACCACAAATTCCCGTTGAACTAAGTAATGAGTAGATACTTGAGAACATTGAGGCGAAAGGATGATTGCCTCCCTCTTGTTGACTTTCGTAGTATAAGGATTTCGCCTAGGATCTAACTAGAAGCTTGAATTTAAACCAAGTTTATGAGCTTTTTCACAATCACTACACAAGTACTATATTTATTACTACATAGTAGCAATTAAGGAATTTATTAAAGACGAGCAAGTGAGGATTTTTGTCGCAAATCGCCCACCTTTGTAAGTTTCCAGGAAGGGAATTCTCTGCTTGAGAGAGTGACGGAGACCTTTTATCATTAGGTGAACATAAAACTAGTATGAGTGCTCATAAATAAATTTTCTTTTTGATCGTCAATATCAATCGCAAATTTATCAATTGTATTGTTTAAATGGAAAGATTTACAAAAAATCAATGGAGATGATAGTCATTAATATTAACTGTATCAAAAAATCAATGGGGATGATAATCATTAATATTAACTGTATTTGAATATCAGGAGATATTTCGCTTAGTAACTTACGCCCTACTCAAAATGCTTACATAATACGGAAATTAAAATCAAAATGTTTAAATAATCCGAAACTGAACCGGAAACCGAAACCGAAGAAACTGTATATTTTGATGGAAGGAAAACCGAATCCGAAACGAAAACTTAATATTCTTGAACCTGAATCGAAACTGGAAACTATTATTTATTAAATTCCCGTTTTCGTTTCGTATATTAACTATATGTAATTTTAATTCTATGCATAAATTATGTGACAGTAACTTAAAAAATATTGATATATATGCTTAACATTTACAATTCAGTAATTGAAAACATATTTTGATTATTATTATCATTTTTACTCTAAAATTAATTTAATATTTCGTCAGTAAAAAAATGCATATACTTAAACCTTTTAGAAAATTGTAATAAAATACATCAGAAGTTTGGAGCGAAAATAATCTTTTCGAACCATTTCGACCGACTGAGAGCGTATCTTGACTTGACTTGACTTGACTTGTTGTTTATTTTAACCGAAACTAGGGAATTTAATCGAATCGGGGAGAAAACTGGAACAAATAAACATCGGATCAGTATCTGTCCAAAAGAAGAGGGCAAGTCTAAAACTGAAGGGTACATACTCATGTAAGCATATATTGGGCAGCCGTACAGATTCAGGCTTAGATAAAAAATCAGGCTATGGAAATATATCAATTAATTGGTCGAAGAAATAGCAAATAATGAAACATGATGATTACTTAACTAATAGTAAATTAGCAATAGTGCACTCATTTTGGAAAAGACGGATCCAGGAACCGACAAATTAGGGCCTAGAATGGAGTTTATGAGTAGTAAAAGATAAAGGTATAACATTTTGCTATGTGAATCATGAAAGTAATCGACTCAAAATTAATGAGAATTTAAATTATTTCAATTAAGCCGTGCTTATTCTGAGTGAGCACGCTTATGGCCTCTTCAATTGAAAATGATTTTCTATACTTTCCTACCCTAGCTTTTTATCCTTGGATACATGTATATAACATTCATTTTTTTCTTTAAGATAGTCAAGTGTCTTAGAAATTATTTTCTCTTAGATTTATTTCTCACATTTCATCAATAATTACTCGGTGTCCGTTCTCTTTGAGCACATCAAAATCTTGTCACGTGAAAGAAAGTACAAAATAGTTCTGTCACTGTACATACGATTGGAATACTTCAGATTTTGAGTACTTCTTTAAGTTTAGTAAATTTTCTCCTTGACTTAGACCAGGATTCAGACAAAACAGAAAATCGATGGTTCATTAAAATAATCAGCTATTAAATAACGTAAACCCCAAGAAAAAAACTCCTCCGCGATGCGAACCGCCGCATGATGAGCCTTGGGGTTCCACTGCGCTAGAATGAAAATATCCCTCCCCTGGCCTAATGTCTTCTCGGATTTGGTTTATTAAAGGAGAGATGAGTTTTTAGGCAATCGATGCATGGAAACCAATCAGACTGGAGAATAAAGGGCACAGCGAGACGGATGCGGAGGGATGGGACAAAAGGAAAGAATGTTCCAGATAGAGAGAGAAAGATAAGGGGGAGGGTAGCTTAAGTCACTGTGAAAACACCTTCTGCTGGAAGGGAATCCGGGAATGGAACCGGAGTCTTAAGGGAAAAAATCCCTGGAAAGTAAAGTAGATGTGAAGAAGGGGGAGCATCCCTCATCTCATCCGCCCTGCAGACAATGCTCGCAGAGACAAACAGAGCGAAGGGGAAAAAGTTTTCGGCAGCGAGAGGAGGGCGGGGTGGACCGAAGTTTCCGTGCGATGGGAAATAAAAACAAAAAAATAACGGCTAACGAGAAGGGGAACCGCGAATGGAAGTCTGCAGGGAGTTCTGCAAGGGGATGAGAATGGGATGTGGGGGGAGGAGAAAGTCTAGGGAAAGGGGAAGAAGAAAGGACAGGGAAGGTGAGATGGAATCGAAGGCGTTGCGAGATGACGACAAAGAGAAATGGACGAAGAGAAAGGTAGAAGTCATACTGAGTTACTCATGCTTTACCGTGATGGGTTAAAGGATTCTTTCATAAACTTACTTTGGTTGAGGAACATATATAGAATACAGAAAATAATATTTTAAATGATCATCATCCGAATTGTTTATCTGTCTGGAATATATTACATTCAAAATTTCTCATTTTATCGCTAGTAATGTAAAAGTTTGAATAGTAATAAAATGGAACTTTGGTGCTTATTTGGTGAACGATGATTTCATCGTAAGTAATTGGTTACTGGTAAAAATAGAGAGGTTGATGGTGACCAAATTTACTGCGTAAATCGAGATACTGAAGTCGATGGTGGAAGGCGTTAGATTTTAGATTAAAGAAAGTCGAGAGATATTCTATCCAAATTTTAAGACAGCAAATAAGGTACGTCTCTTTAGGTAGTATACCTGATAATTTTAGGCAATGTGATTGATTCAATTGACCATAAAATAGTTTTCATTGCATAATTCAACATCTCACGATAAGAATACTTTCATTACTAGCATCCGTCTGGTAATCGCGTTGAATATGCGAAGGAAATATTTATTTTAATGAACTCTCAGGTATCGTATCCGAAATCGAGAAGGTTCAGTTCCTCTGATTAAGATTATTTTACGTATATTCATCATAAATGTGTTATGTTAAATTTACCGCACCATTACACAACTAGAAATTATTTTTGACATCAGCTACTTACAATTTCATAATTTACCATAACATTACTCTTAAAGTTTAAGGTTTATCTAATAATTACAGAAAAGTATACCTTTGTAAGAAGTCTTTCCCTAATGGCGTAATCGAAATACAAAGTTTGAGTGTAATAAGAAAAATACGGCCCATTTCTTCAAAGTAAATACCTGCAAAAGTTCCTCCAAAGAACCACATTAAGAGTTTAAACAAGAACGTTGATAGTGATAACTTCGGAATCTACAGAGGAACGGGAAACGTGGATGAACAAGGGAAGAACAGAGTATCATCGCGAAAGGGAGGAGCTTTTGAAGCGAACGAGGAGTACCAGAGTAGGAAAGAAACTCAGCCCCGCACCCGAAGGAAAAACTAATAGATAAGAGGAAGAAGATGGAAAGGAAACATTCGCGACATCTAGTTTAATAATAGAAAAGACGGTTAAGTGGAAACGGGAAAAGAAAACAGAGAGAGATTGCTGGGAGGAATCCTCGAACCTAAAAGCGAGAGGGAAAGGTGGAAGGAAGGATAAGGGAGTCCAGAGAGATAGAGAGGGAGAAAAGAGAGCGATAGAAAGGCGAGAGAGAGAAAGAAGCAGAAATTGGGGAATATAAAAACCTTCCTTCCTATACCGCCGTAATATTTTTTTTTATTATTTTTCCCAATGGAAACCACTGCCGCAATCTCCCACGCGAGGATCCTCATCAGGAGGGGGAGGAGACGTGTGTGAGATCCGCGGAGGGAGGCAGCTCGCCAAAATCAGGATGGGGTAGTTTGGATAGCGTTTGCATCCGACGAGGAGGAATTGCGTCAGAAAAGAAGAGAGGAAAACAGAAAAAAAGAGAGTAAGAGGAAATTTTCCTCGAGGATAGGAAAACTAATATTGATTCAGTTATGGACGTAGCATTAAAAAATATCGGACGAATTCCATCCTTCATTTTTTTCGTATTTAGATACAGTGAAGTTAATGCCGTGGCGCGCACTCTTTCTTTTGGCTTGCTTTTCCTTGCTTTTCGATCGAGCTCGTGCGAGGATTAACGTGTTTATTGTCGATGACGCACTAGTTTCTTTTTAAGGGGCGAATTATGTCGCGAATTTGTTTGTTCCATTAATTTTATGTATCGAAAATGACAGGGAAAGAGAAGATGAATTACGGCTCGTGTGACAGAAGCGAGGCTATCGAGATTTCCGTAACTTTTTTCCGAGCGTCAAAAATGTCACTGTCCTGTTGAATTTAAAATTTCGAACCATTAATCCGAATCGATCCAGAAACACTATCAACCGAACTAGGATGTTCAACGGCGACGAGCCCATAACTAATCCTGATTAATACAACTCGTTACTCCTCCACATGAGACAAATTCTTATTTTAGCTAAGACTCAGTTTCCTGCGAAGGCAGCTAAACTTACGCAGCATATTTATGAATTCTAAGAACGAATTAACATGTAATATAACATCTCTTTTTCAATCTGATTCTAGTAACTTTCGCACGTGCAGTTCATTCGCAGAATCTTAATTTTTTGTCCGAAAAGTAGAAATAAAGATTTTTTTATTTCGAAATATAAATATTAATAGTGTTAACATAATCACTATTCATTATAATAAAAATAATACCAGTAGTTAGTTAGAAAAATAACTGCCATTCTTAATGCCTGAGTGTAGCCATAACTATTGAGTTTTCGAAATTTAAAGGAATACGGATAGAACTCTCGGAGATGATAAAATCGTTTACACTTGGCTTTGTATTCTGTGTCAATTTTATTACTTATTTTAATGTTTATAGTTGACATTTAATCAAATTCATACATATACTAACTCTAACTACCCGAAATACCCTCTCTTCTAATGGTCATCTTTGAAATACATTGCGAAGACATCGTGACCTTTCTAGCTCAACATTTTCAAAAATCATTAGAAATATTTCGTTGAGTGGAAAATCGTGATCCTAAAATTATTAAAGTAGACGTTTCTTCATCAAGTTGTGACTAAACTGTTTTCTTATGAGTGGTGTCCCACATCCCGCGTCGTGGCCTGGGCGAGAAAGCTATGTCCAGGAAGGTAAGGGTAAGCAAGGAAACTTCACCTAATAAAATGGAATACATATTTCAAAATTCCTGTCGTCATCTTAGATTTTCTCGGAAAAGTCAAGCCATAAGTTATGGAAAAACCGCGAAGAGGGAGAACGGGTGAATGTTGATTGATTGATTTATTCGGCCATAAAGTCCCATCACTGTCACCGTGGGCCCCCTTCGGAAGATGGATGGATGATTACGGGCGAAGGAAAAATACATCACAAACATCTTTCAGCCACCGGAAAGGAAACCGAAGCTCTGATCTCACGTTAGCAAAGCTTAGAGGAGGAAACGAAATCTTTTTACTCATCCGGGGAGCGAGTGATTAATAATTTCTTCCCGTCACCTTCTACTGAACTCGTGTTTTAGATGTACTGCCTGACAGCATCTCGCCAAAGGAAAGAGATTAAAAAAGTCTCAATTGAAAAGTTCGACCTTGCGACCCAATGAATTCTTGAGACATTAATTTTGCGCAGGGACGTCACCGTTTGAGAATTTATTTCGGAAATGCAACCGGAAAGGAATTTCGTCCACTCTTGACTTCTTCACTTCATAAGAAGTGTATATCACCTATATTGAAAGAGCGATGATTTGGTATCTACATTTAGTCCTTTAAGATTATGTATATAGCACTGTATCTCTTCCTGAGATGTTTAAAATATACCGCATATTGCACTACTCGATCGAAACAAATCAAAAAGGAATTACTAGAAAAATCTTATTTCTGAGAAATGATTAATAAATAGCTATGGGAATCAACTATCGGAAATTGGTCTCAAAAACTAAAGATTAAACGAATTCTTAGGGCATTGACATGAAATGCATTTTTAATGTATAATAACTTGCATCGCATCGTAGCGGAAGACTTCACTCACTTGAGGAAGAATTGCCTTCCAAAAAAGAATATCTGTAAGGAAAGTTGCCAGACATAAAATTGGCACATATTCTTAAGACTAATGTAAGAATTTAGAGATACATAAATTTTCCGATCGACTGATCAAACTTTCCTAACCGTCAATAATTCGAATAATTGTGCATCTCAGTCTAAGACTCAACATAAAACTAATTGAAAATTAGCTTAACGAAAGATCTATTTATTAATAAGACGAAGAGCTACTGAGGGTAAAAGTAGTACGAACAATATAGGATATCATTGGTTAAAGATTTTTAATATTAGAAAAATCAGACCATTTAGATTATGTGTAATATATTCATTAATAATTGTATTCTGACACGTGCATATAGAGGGTTTACGTTTGAGGCGAAGGCTTGAATCGAGGAGCATACATTCGCAGTAAACCATCCCTTCTCCCGGTGTGAAATAACACAATTTAATCATATAATCACAGCGGAAGACAAGGTGCGAACGGTGAGCAATCCATCACGATTCTAAGAACCTACAGCCCTCCTTAATATCTGGTTATTCAAAGGAAATGAATGCAAACGCGACCTTCCATTCAATATCCGAAAGCGAATTCCCGTCGACACTCGCAGGGGGAAAAAGCAACACAATAAAAACACCTCCGCGCGTACTCAGACATCAAGAAAGCTCTACTTATTCCCATTGATTTGCCATCCCTTTTTTCCGCAATGCTAATAATCGAACGATTTTCAATCCCACCACCCAGAAAACCAATTAGCCACCTCATCGATACCAACCCCGCCGATACGAGAAAGTATGGGATTTCGTTTCGCTTTTTCCTTCCGACGCCGACGATGATGATCATTAAGGCCTCCGAGTGGGACGTAGAATTCACACTCTTTTAATCCCGCAATTACGCGTGATCACAGTGATCCTGGAGAACTGCAGCTGCCGTGCGGGCGGCAATCGCATTTCTTTCCTCTTTTTTCGATTCAAAAAAGCTCAGAAATTCACCTTCGGCGCAAATCCCTTCTTTCTCCCTGTCGAGGACGGACTCACGCGCGGACCTAAACGGCACAACCGCCGAGGAATTCGCGCTTTTTGCTATTATGCAACCAGCGCGCAATTCGACCTTGGGGAGTCGTACGGGAAAGGCAAAATAATCCCCCCCGACGAAAGAGATGTGTATGTGCAGGGGGCACTGTAATCGCTCTCGGCTTCCATCGCTGCCCGTTGACGCGGCCACGTCGTGGGAGGCGAGGATGTGCGGTGAGAATAATAAATGAAAATGTCGGCCGGATTTATTTTCCTGGCGGTTTTTCGCGGGACAAATATTTCGTTTCTGTCGCTGGAATGGCGGCCGTATTTTCGACGCCCGGGCGTTTATTTCATGTTTTATTCTCGCTATTTGGACGGCGATGATGTGACGACGTCGAGGTGCGAATACTTCGATCGTTTGGGGAGTGGAAAAAACTTTTTTTGATGGTTTCTTTCCGTGAGGGGAGGGAGGTGGCATTTTTGGCGGAACTTTCAATGTCCGCTGTCTCAGCGGAAAACTGAAGTCTATTTTTCACGGAGATATCCATGCCATTGGCCGCTGTCTCTGTTGGTAAAAGTACTCGATATTGCCTAGCAACTACGGAGTTGTATGTTGGCGTAGCAGCTAAAGTAAATAAAGCGTTACTATGGGGAATGCGCGGGATCGATTACGAATTTCTCCTCAACATTGCAGGCGATCGCACGAATTGAAATAAGACATTAGATCGAATGGAAAAGCAAGTCTGGAATTCCGCACGAGGGAATTAATCACTAGGAGTTGTTTATATTATTACATTCTCAAGATTTTTCTCAGACGGTTCGAATTAATAGAAGCGTTTAACACATCATCAGATACAAGATAAATGACAGCGAACGAAAAATATCCTTCGATGTCCTTGTGAGTTTTAGTGAATATCGTTTGAGTTGATTCTTAAGTTGGTTTGAGTCAAGTTAAGCATTAGCCTTTCTATCTTTTCTTAATTGATATTTCGTTTCGAAAAACTCATTGTGCTTAATTACATTACTAAAGGTTACCGACTTTTATATTACTGATTAACTGTATCAAAAAATCAATGGGGATGATAATCATTAATATTAACTGTATTTGAATATCAGGAGATATTTCGCTTAGTAGCTTACGCCCTACTCAAAATGCTTAAATAATGCGGAAATTAAAATCAAAATGTTTAAATAATCCGAAACTGAACCGGAAACCGAAACCGAAGAAACTGTATATTTTGATGGAAGGAAAACCGAATCCGAAACGAAAACTTAATATTCTTGAACCTGAATCGAAACTGGAAACTATTATTTATTAAATTCCCGTTTTCGTTTCGTATATTAACTATATGTAATTTTAATTCTATGTATAAATNCGATATCGTAAAATTTAATATTTTAATTATACTATATACCTACGATATTAAATTGATATATATTGGTACTCACATATATCGTATATGATATGGAATCTTCTTTTCTAAAAATAAATCTAAAGTTAAATTACGTGAACTTATTAAGACATATTGAGTGATTGCGTACTGCTTTTAAAATGAAACGGATAGTTATAATTTCCATAAAAATATGTCAGATGCTGTTAGATAGTATCCCTTAGACCATAATATGACGTGAATAATTCAGACTTAATATAGTAATACGAGTTGCAATTGTGGTAACGTTTTTGGCAAATAGTTGGGATCGATAGCCCAATAGAATTAAACCAAAATTAGTCATCGTTTATAACTTCAGGAATTCGGATTGGAATCTCGAATCAAGCTCTGAAATAGGTAGTAAGTTTTGTAAATGCCATAGTTTGATTTTTTTCTAACGAATACTTTTTTTCTTAAGCTCTGGTAAAAGCGGTCTATGTATTCAGCTTTCATGAATTTTATCTTGCAAATACCGATAACGTAATTCAAACCTAATTCGTCAATTATAGTGATTAACTTCGATCGATGATAGCCTTTGTTCCGTGTGACAGAAGTTTCTAGTTCGTGCTGTCGCGTTTGTCCCGGGAATATTTTAATTTTTGTACAAAATATCCTAGCATCTGTTTATCTATTTTCTCTCCTCATGATCGTCCTACGAAGTAGGATGGACCCATAATATTCTCAACAGCGACAACGATCTCTAGATTTTTTGAGAAATATTAGCCAAATGCTAAGTTCTCCCTTCAATATAATCCTATCTCAAATCAAGGACCATCTTGGTAACGCTTACTGCTTTAATGTAGCAATTAATATAAAAACCTACGTCAAAGTACTGAAACATTTCTGGTTCACGAATACAACTCTAGTCTACAGAGTCCCACCCCAATCACGTTCGCTTTAATTTCGACGCCTTGGAGCAGGAGTTATTCAATTTACCTCACTTTCGCAGTTATCTGGAGCTCTAACATCTTCCCTACCCTTAAAACCGTAACGTCTTCCATCCTGAATCTCTCCCCGCAATTAAAATCAATCACGGTACCTCTTTGAGGAGCGTATTTTGGAGCATAACTTTCCATCTTACTCGCGATACTGAGCCCTATAATGGCGATATATCACACGGCTTTAAGAGGTTATTAACTGTCGGGATACATATAACTAGACGTGAACTTTCGAAGGAGTTATTTTATTGCTCCCGTACACAACTTGAAACAATTACTAAGTCCACCCTAAAATTTCGTATCATTTCCAATTACCTTCGTCCCTCCCCCTTCTCACTTTCTATTCGCAATGGCTTACGTCCTCCAAAACCCTTTCGAATTTACGGAGGAGCAATTATTCCGCCTCGTATTCGTTCCCTTCAAATGCCTCCAGTCTTTATCCCGCGTCCCATAACTATTAAAGAAGTTCTAGATGCTATTCAGGGATCCACTTTTACACGCTGTCCTATAAGAACTTGTCGACCCCGAATAAGATCCTTCCTGTCGTGGATTATACTAATGGAAGTGATCTATGCTAAATGGGAATCAAGAAGTTTAAGGCGAATGACTGGTTGTTTGTAAGTAGAGAGTTAATGAAACGTTATTTATCAAATTCGAATAAATCGTTGTCATACAGAGAAGACAGTAAGAAAAAAAGCGAGACAGGTGTAAGAATGATATAGTAAAGGTTCGACCTCCTTTAGCCATAATAATTACGTCCTTACGTTACGTTACGTTGAACCTTTGTTATAATTGTACATTTGGAAAGACAGGCCTTCCTAAAAATTTAGAAATGTCCCAGTACAAAGAACCACAGCAAGCGAGGATCGAATAAGTATACAAGGTGTTTTAGGTTCTGAGTGGTCTTTGAATACGGAAAAAGAGAAAAAGTTCTTCAAGAAGAAAGTTGTACAAGCTAAACGAACGCTGCAGCATTTCATATATCGGTCATGGAGCTAAGAATTTATTATCAAGGGTGACATTTCTTGCACTCCTAGGTTTAAGATTACAGATCAAGAATCATATGCAGGTATCCTTTTCATTTAGCATCCGTTATATCATAACTACTTTTAAATATAAAAAATCTCTATATTACGCCTTCCGTGACTTCTAATTCTCGTGGAGTGGTATTTGCTGATCGTTACAAGTTTTTCGATACATTTTATGAGACTGTCTCCGGATCAGAGATAAAAGTTGTGAGAGTATTTTGTTCTTTGTCATTTTTAAATCTATGTAATGAGATTAAATGAATATGATAATTTCGATTGGATATAAATTAGGAACAAGACTATTTACATAAAAATCTCCGTCAATTTTGTCTTTGAAGGAAAATTATTCATTAATGCTTTGAGCTTATAAGAATAAGAGAGTAATACGACGATTAACTTATTTAGGCTGACTATATTTTGTACAATTTCACAATCATCGGTCTCTTTAGACTCACAGAGCGTACGTTAGCGTCAACCTAGGGGAAACTTGTAACATTTACTGCGTGGAATACCTAAAGCCCTTATTGAGGAACGTGATGAGCTTAGTCGAATATTTGAGCATTTGAAAGTTAAACGCGTCATTAAAAGGAATCTATTGAATACAAATTGTGCTGAGAGAAACGCAAAGATAAATACCTCACTCCTCATCGTACCTAGTAAGGCTCATACACTAACCAGAGATTTAGGTAGTTATTGGTGCAGATTTTTAGTTTAATATTGGGTACCGGGGTGTACCTATGCTGCAAAGATGGATTGAATACAGTATGCAAATTAGTTCACTGAGATATGCGTATAAAGATGAATATTCGAATATATGTACGATTTTCATACACAGTTATAAGAAAATTTCAAAGACACGGTTATGTTTGACATAAGTTATTCAACAGCTTATTTTTTAAAGAGACCTACCTGATTTCTCTAAGCTTGCTTTACAAGTTTAGAAAATCATTCAATAGTGAAGGACGATGACAGATTAACCGACCCACCAAATTTATAAGGACGGATTGTACAAACAAACAGCTAGAGAACCTAGATGCTATGTTTACTCATGAAGATTGGGTGAAAATATGCCTCGAATTTTAGTTATCTTAAAAGAAATCAAGGGAGGCGCGCCTCCCTAAAAATTTAGAAATGTCCCAGTACAAAGAGCCACAGCATGCGAGGCTCGTATATGTTTAAAGGTCGGCCCTTTAGTTTCTCGGGGATTCTTCACATCTGTCATAGTTTCCATGGAAGCCCAGTCTCTTTAAACCTCTACTCTTTTTCATCTTCTACGCCTTACCATTAACCCATTCAAGATTAAACCTTGTCTAAAGCCGAGTTTACAATTTCCTTAAACCTTAACTCAATTACTCTCATCATGAAACCCTCCTCAACGGATATCGCACAAACTTCACGGTATTTAGAATCAGATACTTTCCTCAGCTTTTGTAACATTCCTCTGTTTCAAGAGGGAAATAGCCCGAATTTTTGTACAGGAAAGGCTTCTTTTATAATCAAAACACCCCTCCACGATTGAAATTCGACTGCGAAATCTATTTAGGAAAGAAAACCCACGGAGACATTGGAAGATTAGTTATTTAAAAAATACGAAGGCGAGGAGGAGGGCGACGGAACGTACCAGACTGCGAAAGAACAGCTGAAAAAAGTTGGTGGATGGGCCAGAGGCAATGGAGAAGTGGTCTCGGGAAGAGAGGGATGAATTACTGTGGAGGAAGAGGGAGAGTCTGGAGTGAGGCGAAGGAGAGAAACTGGATGTGGGAGAGGGAGGCCTTAGTTGAAGAGTTGGAGAGTTTGACGGGGCAGAGAGCAAAAAAGGGGGATGGATGCCTTGTAGGGGAGGAAGATAACTGCGGGAGGCAAGGTGGGAGGGCACTTGCCCCCGGGGGCGGCGGCAGTCGCAGGAAAGGGGTCGCGGGGGAAGGAGAGAGAGAAAAAGGGGTTAGGAGAAGGCGGAAGAGAAAAAAGGGGTGGGTTGGGATGGGAATGGAGTCGGGAAAAATGACGTGGGGCGATGCGGAAGGGGCAGACGAAATGGGGGTTGTGCGGGTGGGATCGCAGGGCAAAAGTGGGTTGGATGTCGTTGGTCGGACTGAGGCCTAAAGGGGAGCCCCACGGATGAGGAAGGACGACAATTCTGGTGGGTACACTAATCGCAAAATTACATAGACGATGCGCAGTTTCAATTTCCCTTTCCAGTGCACGGGATGGTTCGCGCATGTTTGTGCCATCAGTTTCCGTGGTAGTAATAGTTAGCGAGCTATAGACTGAGAAAAATGAGTATGCGTCTAGCTGGTGGTTGTAGGAGATTGAGAGGGGGCGGTGAGTGGGAGGACGGTGGATTGAAGAGACCCTTTCAATGCAGAAAAGGGATGGGGGGTGCGGAAGTTTTTGGGAGCGAGCGGAGAATGAAATTCCCTCTTCTTTCCAACGGCCTCTCTCTTTCTCTGCTCCTTTCTCTCCTTTCTCCATCTCTTCCTTCTCTCAAAGACACCCACATCCGAGGAAATGAGGAACAAAACCGTTTGCCAAACTTTTTCCTCCTACTCCTCCACGGCCCTAACCCAGCCTCTTTCCCTTGTCCTTCCTTTTCTACCCTCTGTTTTCTTTCACCCTTTTTCTTTCTTCGAGTCTCTCCTTTCTAGTCGGCCTCCCACACCCGATAGGAAGTTCTTCCCTCGGAGAAATCCGTGAGCTGGTGCGCACCAATCAACCATCTGTTTGGATGGGACGGTATTAACAGTGTTTCCTATTTTTATTATTTCGTTATTTCCTTTCTTCTATAGGTTTCTCGGAAATGACGTCTTGCAGCAAAGTCACATAAAATTAATACCCACACGTAGAGATTTATAGAAAAAAGATGCATTCTTGTGATGTGGCACGAGGATGTGTTGCAGATTGACGCTGCAGAAGAATTCATAAGTTCAGAAGGATACGTTTAGAAGAAAATTACAATATTTAAATATGGTTAGTAATTAAGAAAATCAAAAACAAAATAATTATACATGTAATACTACTTTTAATGTAAACTTCTTTGGTTAGGTATAAACATTTCAAAAGAAATTTGAATACGGGCTCAGTTTCAATACAATTGTGGCAGGTGATGCGATTGTCACCTGATGGAGAGATCTAAAAACTTGCAAAGGCAGTTTAAGAAAATTTCGTTATGATCTCGTCTCATACAGTAGATGTATAGTGATAGTGGAAAAAGTTCGTAGTCAGATTTTAGTTCAAGTTCCTCGTCGCATCCTCGGAAAACTTCTACTACTACAAAATCTTCAGGGGAGTTTTCCTCATTTCCTTCCAATGTCCCTCAATGTCTCACCCTAAAAAAGGTAATATTTTCATGGACGAATAAAATATTAGAATAATACACGTTTTATCTCCTTCTTTTTCTTTAACGGGGTTAACCTTCAAGTATCACCGGAAAGCCTTCAATTAATTTAATACATTTACTTTACCCACAGTTCCATTAATTTTTTCATATTCATATGATTATTAATCACTAATGATGAAGCAAAAATTTAAAGCAGCCATTAACACGATTCTCTAATCTTTATATCGTAGCATGAACTACAACGGCAAAATTAATTTGCTATAAAAACAGAAAATGTTACAATATGTTCTATCTGGAAATTTGTACTGAGAACATTTCCTAAACGTAGTAACTCTTGTATAGACTAATTATTAGAGTCAAAACTGCCGCATTATAATTCTCGAAAAACCTCGAAGACTTGTGTAGATGGATTAATGCAGCTGCGATGTTTGTTGCGTAAGATTACAGGAAAATTAATGAGATTAGAGTTCATGAACTCTTTTGTTCATTGGCCTGATACGTCAGTGCTGCTGCTCCGCAAGGATGACATGTTCCGTGAGCAGAGTACGTTACCTCACTGCTAGAAAATAATTTCAAATTGTGGGTGAGGGGGCAATATGTACATACGCTCAACACGCAATGCTATGATTACGTTTGCCTTCAATTGATCAAAACCAGACAAACCATTCCTAACAAAAGGTGTGCAACCGTGAAGATGTAATTTTCCTAATTTTGAATGTAATTAATATTTTTACAATGCCAAAAACTTTACCACAAAAGATTCCTCAATCACACTAAAATGAAAGCAAATTTTCAATGCAGAGAAAATTGTGCTGACTATTACTTGGACCGTGACTTTTTGGTGTTAGTACGTACTTTGTTGACTCAATGATGGTGGAAAGCAAATTAGGTTTCTTTATCACCACATGATATTCATTAAGCAACGTCCACGGTTTCAACGTGTAGCGTCAATGTAGGGCGAAAAATAGCAGAAAAACTATACAAAGTATATGTAAACGTGCTAGACCCCATCTCTTCCTCACTTCGGTTAGTTTTCTAAGTATAATTTTTCCAGCCAGCTGTTCAAGTGGATTAGGTCCCACACGTAGAAACTTAATCACTTAATGAATAAATTTTGATTAGAAAGAATTCAAAATTCCACTCTTCCGATAATGACAGGGAAACTTAGGATTTCGAACCTCAGGCAATAAGCAATAATAAGTTATTTTTCACTGTGCATGCAGCACTAATATAGTAGTATAATTCGAATCACGAATCAAGTTCCTCTCAGATTTAACGTCCAAGCTCTGGAACGTTCGAATTTCAAGGAGTATATTGAATACTTGGCTCTAATGCAATGTAAGGTAATTTAATGTAATGTATTTTATCTTATGAAGACTTTGCCATCTGGCTTGTGGTCTATCTACAAGGACTCAACAACAATAACAAGGACAACAACAACGACAACAACAATAACAAGGACAACAACAACGACAACAACAACGACGACGACAACGACAACAATAACAACAACGACGACAACAACAACGACAACAGCAACAATAAAAATAATATATTGTTAGTTAAGGAAGGTAAGGAATAATAAGGTGATTTTTTAAGGAACACATTTTACCGCCTATTCTATTTCTCTGGTAACTATTTTATAGGTAAATATTAATATGACATTCAAGGCTATAAGGCAAGAAGAAACATCTCATGTAATGTAAATTACTGCTTCGTGAGATAGCAAGTAGATAAGCTTCTGAAATGAAGCAACATATCATAGCTGGGGACAATCTCAGAACGGATCCCTAAACTTTACTCCGCAAGAGAGATAACTCACTTTTGCTGTCACCGGCCATCTATGTCTTCGATTAGAAAGTCGCATTGCTCAGGATGGTTATGATCAACAAATGATTAACAGTACACAAGCGTGGAATATATAACTACGGTAGTAGTAACGCTGAGAAATTTCGTAGCAAAATAAGATATCAATTTTGGGCTTTTCGATTCGGAAGATAGTTCATTATCTGCGCTCCGGGGGACATTAAATCGGTACATGGATCAAGCGAAATGAACGATTTAATGCGAAGGAATAGGGGAAATTACAGTCCGTAATTAATTGGCTATTCTCTGGAACATTTTCCGTTTCAGTCCATCAAATCCGCGTAAAACGCCATCTCTTCCGCATATATTCACAGATAACAGTACCATTTATCTTCAAGTTTCCTCTCTTCCAGATATATTAATGCCTCTATCGCAGTAATTAAAATTATACGATTCTGACTCTGGTGTTATGAATGTCTGAATCGTTCTTGTTTTCAAGTGTATTCTATGTCCTTTGGACTTTGATTTATTTATGCTGAATAATAATGAGGGACGATTTCTTTCGTGGTGAATTTTGGCTACAGAGATTATTCTCGTACCTGGAATGATGTACAGCAGAGCGATTTTTATTTTACAGAAGGCAATCATAGCGAGCATCAAAACAATGCTCACTGAGCATGTACCAGATATTAAGCTGATGGACATAAAAAAAAAACAATCAACCCTTCGAGAACGGAAAGAAGCGAAGCATGCTTAGCCTAAAAAATGCAATCCATTAAGATGAAGGGGTAATTGATGCAAAGAGAGCAATTGGTTCTGCACAGGTGTTTCAAGCGCGGAAATTGAATGAATGAATGAATCCGAGGCTATGTGAATAAAGGTTCTAAGATAAAATGCTCATTAATATTTATGGACACAATTAAAATTTTTGGAACCCTTATAATATGAGGAACCAAACGGAATACACGCATGAAAGTCAATTATAAGCTCATTTTGCTTAAAAATAGCTCAAGAATACTGCCAAGTAATCGCTTTTAATTTCAAAATGAATGGTAAAGGATTGAAAATAACACCAATGCATCTGCCATTAATTTAGGAAAGAAGGGAGGAATCTCTTCCGCTAATGATATCATTATATTTTTTAATTTCTATATTCCAAAGGGTGAATGGAAACGTACTGTTCTGTACAATTTTTAACACGGGAAATCATAGTTTATCTGGGTTTAGACCGAGCGCTTATTTGAGTTGATGAATGTCTCAAAGAATACCGAAGGTAAAACAGTCTGCTGAGACCGGGACTCGAACCCGGGTCTTCTACTTGTCTGGTGGATTTCAATCACGGTCTCGTCAGTCTTTATTCATGTCCATTATCTTTTTGGCAGTATTCTGGGTTCGCGATTTAACAAGGTAATACTCCATTAATAATTTCTGACTTTGATGGGAAAGTAATTACTTAAGCGAAACAGGCTCTGGATTCATAAATTAAACTATGCTATTTTTTTACTTTACAAAATCTACTTAAGTAACCATATCGTTACATGAAGCAATAATATTTACGTCCTAAAATTACAGCTCCGGTTTCTGACAGGTGATAAATTTGTTAACATCAGTGAAATGTGGGTGTAGCGACATGACGACTGAATAAGGTGATTCTAATGATGGTTTCCAGTCTCCAGAGAAGGAAAGTCTAATTTTATAGTGCAGCCTACGTAAAATCTCTCTCTCTTCGATCGAAAAAAACAGTTTTTATCTAAATAACATCTTGCAAGCCTCGCCTCTCTTTGATTTGCAGCAGCAGTTTTGTTTTGATAACTGAAAGAACTTAGAAGAAAACGAGAATCTCGCAAAGTCATTGATGTCACAGGGTAAACAAATACCTCGCCGAACCCATGGTAACCGGATCCATTTTCTGATTTCATAAAGCGAGATCTCCCAGATAGGGATAATGACATGCATTGAGGCGACGTTAACCCCAGACGGGGTGATATACCGCCAGGCAACGGAGGTTTCGGAAACGCAGCTCCTCAGCATGATAATCAGTCATTAAGAAAATTCAAGGGTGAAGTTTCACGCCACATACCGTGAGTTCCGAAACTTGCCTCACTCACACCGTCCCGTCCCATCGAGAGAATTAGCAACAGTAACGAAGAGCGCAAACACCATGCACACACAAGGAGAGCAAGATTCCCTCTCCCAGGATACATTTCGG
Organism: Ladona fulva; assembly: GCA_000376725.2. Lineage (NCBI taxonomy): Eukaryota > Metazoa > Arthropoda > Insecta > Odonata > Libellulidae > Ladona > Ladona fulva. The sequence continues at coordinate 66,058 of KZ308179.1, forward strand.
AGGCGGATATACCGCTTTAACACGGACACTCGTTTCTCAAATCGTTAAAAAATTTTTCGGAGGCCATTATATCTCTCTCAGTGGTCTTAATTAGGATGAAGGGAGAAAACCCCCCACCTCTCTTCTTCCCCGAAAAAAATTCGCTTTAGCATAATTCCCCCACGTATAATAATTTAAAAGATTAACGCGTGACGAAGGACGGATGGACTTGAGGATGGGATACGGTCCCGTTTCGTTTCGTTTCCCACGGCATGACTGGCCGTTTTAAAACGCGGTGGAACAATTAAGCCGATGATGTAACCCTTTTTCTCCCCGTATCTTTCGCTCTGCCCGAACTAACGACGGAAAACTGCATAAGAGACTGATGGCGCAAATTGGCCGACACATATGCGCATGCCCGAGCTCTTTTATCCACGCACCGAAAAAGAAAGTTCGGGCTACTCCTAGCCATTAAGAAGACTCGCCAATTGATTCTCAGCGGTTGCTAAACGACGGGAGAAGAATAGACTACAATGAGTTCTCTTCATCGTGGCCCTCCGTAGGAAAGAAATGTATCGCACACATCTTCTCGCCTTACTGTAGCAAGAAATTCACCATGCAGAACTAAATAAGTTTAGGTGTATGAGTATGTTCTATCCACTGTTGAGAAATTCGGCGATAGGAAACTAACACGTTGGTAAACCAATAGTAAATACAAAGGACACATTAGTGAAATTCTCTGAAAGAATGTAAATAAGCGTAACTATGAAAGAATGACTCCTCGAAATTCAACACTAGATTAGCGTACATTTATTTTCTGTATCGTTGAATCGGACGGTTCCGTTATAGAAAACAATGGCGATACTTCTGTCTAAAAGACTAACGGAATGCGTAGCATAGAAAAATATGGCAAATTTTACAGTGGAACGTATGGACAGCTAGTTATAGTGTGCTGGTGAAATTCCAGCCCAATTCTATTAGATAGTTCTTGAATTTTAATAATGAACAGATAGGTACATATAAGCCATTGACATAAACGTATGTTCCTGAAAATAATTATCATTATAACGTATAATAGAAATATACCCAAAATATATTCGAAATAGTTTAAATTCCTAATCATCTTTACTCGAAAGAAAGCAATCGCAAACCTTTTCAGAACTTCCTCATAAATCATTTCAAATAAATACATATAATACATATATGTATGTACATATATATTTCATATAATACACGTACGTGACAAAAATCTGCATGTGATTTTAAATCGCTCTGAAAAGTTGTTAAAAGGTAAACATGACCATGAGCATCCTTAACCGATTAATTTATTATTATTTTTTTAGTCCTTGGAAGCAATGATGGCTGAATTTGATGACCGTGTCAGTCAACGGCTGGATGTTTTCAAAGCAAATACAAAAACAAAGAGCCACCTACGACGACCGCATCTTATGATATCATCATAAGAGTAAGATATCTGAGCGAAGATGAGCCACTTTTATGGTCATTATATTCCCCACATTGACGTTAAGTAGAGCAGGCAGATAATATTCATTTAGAAATTCTTCGAAGAGACAGTATAAAGAAACTGGATATTTCTCAACTGACTGCGTATAATTCAATAATAGTGATTTGTATATCATTTGACTATAAGTAGAAGATATAGTTTAATAAAAGGGGGATTGTGAATTTAATTATCAACTAATTTAACTATGATGCACCATAAATTATAGTAATGTGCAATAACCCTTATATCGGAAAGCTTTAGCAAATTTATTCGCTAGATTTCACCGGTAAGTTTTTCGTATATGTAAACATTTGTGAGTAGGTATATATGTCAATAGTAATAAAATTGATTTTTAATTTTTCTCTGAATTTGGTGCATAATTATTTATTATTATTATTGATTATAATCACGTAAAAATTAATAATTTAAATCTCAAATAAGATGTATATTGCAAAGACATTATCACATTTTTATTTCTTTCCGGTGTTTTAGAATGTTTCATTTAGTATACGTGGACACAACTTAAGAGAAAAAAATTCACTTGATTTTACTGGAAAATCTATGCTTTCTAGTCAGCATTTCGCTTTAAAAACTAAATGCAGTGAACCCTTCAGCAACATATGAACAATTAGCAAGTTTATATGTTCTAAATTTGCAGTGGTATTAGTACTGTTAACAGTGGCTCGAGAGCTGAGGTCATTTCACACATATGGGGACTCCCACCAGGACTCGAATCATGGACCGCTTTCACCAAAGACAAAGCTTTACTCTCTTGGGTATTTGGGAGCAGTTGATTTCCAATTAACAGTTTATCTCATAAGATTCCATGTATGCATATGCATAATGGTGATAGTGGAATTAATTGGCACATCGTATCGCAACATTTAGTCAAATCTAGTTCAAATATCCCTGAATCTAACCTTTAATAACCCCGCCTTAAAGAGAAGGAAAGTTACTCGCTCTTTCCCTCTTAAGACACACAAACAAGCAACTGCGCTGCCATATAAACAGTAACGTTTGTAAACGGACACACATTTTCCCTCCATACATATTCATGTATATGTATAGCCACACTTATACCCTCAATAATATACGTCCTCCACCATCTCAAACGCACCGAAGGAGAGGATGTGGGCGTATTTTTTCTTTTTATCTAAGTTTTTCGATTTTTTTCATCTCTTTCGCTCGGACAAATGTTTTCGCGTCTCCGAAAAATACCCCATTATCCCCTCCCCTTCCCTTTGCTTACCCTTTCCTTCCTCTCCCCTCACGTCCCCCGTAGCCCTTATAAAAAAAGCGCTCTGCGTTTATAACGTTCAGTTTTACGGCGTCCATACTCTCGACGGGATTCTAAATCTTGCAGGATATCAAACGGCTTTTTTTAAAACACCCAGGGGATATCTTCCAAGCTTCCTACTCCGCTACTTTTTTTGAGGTTCCAAAGTCCTTTTTAAATTCTCGATAATCCCGAGTATTTTTTCGGAAAAATATAATAAAATGGGAGCGTTTTCATCTCAATCCCTTTCGCCTTCTTTCTCCTCTTTTTAACTTCGGTTTCGCTGTTGCGCAAAGCGGTAGTAATTCCTCTCCGTATTACTCCCTATCTTCCTTCCAGATATAATCAAGATACCTTTCTCTCGGATTCGACCGTTTGTGCGTATCTTGTGCAATTTGTTTTAGCTCTCCGACGTCTTATCCGTTAGTTACGTCGCTCACTGCTGAAAACTGCTCGTCGCATGAAAATTTGGAACGCTTAGAATAGTTAATCCCATTTTGAATAGAAGTCTCCAAAATATAGTATGATGTCATTAGCTCCTTTGTTAGTTGCGTTTTGGTATTTTTAAACACATCAAATAGTGCATCTACTACATCCATGCAGCCTGTGAAAGCTCTCGGTCTTGATTTTTCTTATGAAAGAAAAAAAGAACGTATTTAGAACGACTTGATTTTGATTTGATAAAATGGATTGAGTGATCGATGAAAAAATCCGGATACATTCAACCAGAGCTGGTTCCAAGCAGTAAGCAAACAAGAGAAACGGCTCCGGGAGGATGAATCAAAGATTTGCATTTTCCCGACTATCGAAAAGTTTTCCGGGTTCCTCAAGCTGTAGAATTTGAAAAAATAGATTATTATTATTGCGTACAGCATGGTAGAATTCTATGTAAAATTGAAAATTATATAAGATGTACCTACATTACAACTGTTTCGTTCGAGATTAATGAAATAACGTCCGGCAAATTTTAATAAAAAAAATTTATTTATAATTTTGAGAAAGGTAACATTTCCGAAGTGCTTAGTTAAACTGTAATTAATGTCAATTAGACGTTTTTACTTTAAAAAAATTATAATATCCATTTATCCTAACACAGTGAAGTATAATACAATCATTTCCACAGAAACATTTTAGTAGGTGATCATCCTATCATCATGATAGGTGATATTAGGCCATTATCAGGTGATAATGGCCATTCGCCGAAACCGGTCGTCCTAATAAAACGTTTCTGTGAAAATTATCAAGTTATACTTCACTGTGTTATAATGTCATTCCACGAATCCCGGCCCACTATGATAGATTTTATTCATTTATCCTTATTATGTATCAATTGATAATCAATTATTCCTATTCACCAACCTGAATATCCGCATTCTATCCAAAGAAATAGTATACAGACCATATCCTAGATATGTATTATATTTTCAAAATAACAACTGCTATATATACTGCAGTGACCCTACATTTCTACTACGCTTTAATTTTAGTTTCGTGTAGATTGAATGTTGATTTTCTATTTCTTGGCTCTTAAATATCAAATCCATATCAGAGTTCACAATCTCTGCAAAGGAAATTGCTTAAAGATTTTGGGAGGTGGATGGCAAAAGAAAACAATGTCAGCGTGAAGTTGCGGAAGACGCTATATTCTGCTATTAAATTGATTAAACTTTCGACAAAATTAAATATGGTCGCGATCGAATTCTCTTGAGAAATATTTTCAAAATTTAACACTATGGGAGCGAACTTCTCATCCTATGGTAATCCTAATAACGATATCATTGTTGTAATTCAACGAGGTTTTTTTAAAAGCGTATGGTAGAAGAAAAGATTTTATCAGATTAAATATTTTACTTAGAAAAATCAAAATCAATTACTCGATTCAACTAACATCCATTATGAGTCATGGATGTGTGTTCATTATGTAGAATTCTTTCAAAATTCAATGTCATCGCGATTCGATGATAGTAGACATTTTTGTATGCAGATAAACGTGTTTGTTAGTTGCCACGAAGAAGGATAAGTCCAACCTTAGTATGGCAAAGTTGTAAATTTGAAGAAAAATAACGCAGTCATTGCCATAAAGAAGTTTACATGGAGTGGAGAGGTGAAAGAAAGGAAATGGTATTCCTATCTAAAAGACCCATTCAGAGTCCAAAAATATGTCATATGTTATAAGAGAATAATATAACAAAGAGTAATAATATAAGAGAAAGTAGGCTTATTTCAACAGAAATCTGACTCTATGAATCATTAAATCCCTTCTCGATATCCACCATTATGAGCCCCGAAGATTTGATTAACCCTCGAAACTGGAAGCAAACATCTTCCCCATCCAGCGAATTTCATTGTTCCCTGCACACAATAAGAGGAGGGATATTTACATTACGGTGACCGATACTCGGTTCACTTCCGCCTCCCTTTGACTCCATAACCCGCGGCATGCCTCTCCTCTTGACCCGATCTGCATCTCCCCTTACAACTGCCGCCGGTGTAAACGCGCCCCATTACGTGGGAGGAGGCGGAGAGATCAACATGCGAAGACAACGGCGTTTGTTTGGGGCGAGCGTGTAAATCCAAACCGATCCATCTGTGACACAATGGCCGGCCTTCGTTTGTTTGGTACATCAGTTTAAAACAATCTGCTCGAGAGCGGGGGAGAAGACGGCGAGAGAGATGCGAACGACATGAGAATCGTGCTTCACTTGGCAACAGTGATGGCAACTGAAAGATGGCCACGCTTTTCTTCTTCACGTTTAACTGCTTCGGTGGATATCTCGCGAATTTACCTCGAAATGCAATGGCGTGCAGGTGTCCCTGCAAAATTGTTTGAAATTATTTTACCAATTTTCTAGAATAGAAATTATACTTACTATTATAGAAGTAAATGTCCTATCCTCATAGTATTATCTATTTAGCACCGAGGCTTCGTCATTATGCGTTCACATCGACTATTAATGTTTTTACATCAATGAGGATTCCATTTCAAAGGACACCTCCTGATTTCCCTATTACCCCTCCAAATCTTCTCGCCCTGAACATCTACATCTAAAAATGTACATAACCAGCCGGCATTCAGCATATGGCAGGAGGTGCCATACAAAAGTTTATTTCTTTAATCTGCCACTGTCGTCTTCCGCAGAAAAACTATTCTTAGAAATGTCTACTTAAACCACCTAATTCCCTAATTTTTCTCGAAATATCTGATCGGCGTATGTAACAGGATAAATGTATAATCTCTACTGTCTTCCGAGTACGTATTATTGAATTTATCGAGCAAGTTTAACCTGAAGTTTAATGTCCATTCTTATAACGATTACATTTCTTTGTCGTAAAGCGTCTAGTATAGAAGCAATCAGCTCACTCCTGAAGGCGTTCAAGTATACATGTTCTAGTATACACGGCATATGAGGCAAATGCCGAATTAGAGCAATGTGCGAAATCCGCGGGGTGGGTATCTGATTGAAATGAAATGCTCTCACCACGGAATGGGTACTTTGATTTACGCAATGGTTGAAATGAAGGTATTGCAAAAATGGAAATACCCTCTCTACGACGTGGTATTTCATTTAGGCAATTGTCCATTCGGCAATTGCGCATGACACATACACTGGATTCCTGTGCTTCCTGAGAATCGAGTACTTAAAAACCAATCATCGAAGTATAGATTAAAAATAAATCTTTGAGTAACAACAGATTAATTCCTTACTTATTCGAAATGGCTTAGTTTAAAACAACACCTCGTCAAACTTATTTTATTTGCAGGACTACAATTTAATTTAGTAAAATTTTAGATAGAATTTCTCGTGAAAAATAAACGTAAATGTATTCTCGAAAAAATTTATGGGTGTAAAAAGGTGAATTTTGTAAATTAAATCATCACTAAGGATTCGAAGCATGCATTGACGAATACAGAGGGGTTATGAAGACGATCTAGTTGTTGTATTAGTCGCTCCAGCGTTATGTCTTAACCAGGGCTGGAGAATCACTTTCATCTGAAGTTCGCATACTCCGTTGGGCCGCATAAGAAAGCATTACGTCACTTATGAAACAATGTCCACGTTTGTGTGACTTATTGCCTACGTTCAAATACTTAGATATCGAAATTGTATGAATGAAAACAAATTTCATCTTCAAGTAAGCCTAAGAAGAATATTTCAGAATGACCTCTTAATTAAATAAGAAATGCTGCAATTCGCCCCAGGACCGAAATTTAAATAATAGCCAGCTATGCAAAAAAACAGCCAGAACAGGGCCATATATTAAATTAAGAACCGCTATAATCAATCTATAATATTACCTAATATAACACCGCTAAATAAGCTTTTTGACAGAGAAGTACATTTTGACGGAGACATGACGGTTTCGTTAAAGGCCTCATGGGGCTTCAACGATGGAAAAACTATCCCCTCCTATGGACAAAACGAAAGTATTCTGGCTTGTTATAACACTAATCTAAAAGGCCCGTCTTGTTTTCAGCGCAACGTAAGAAAATTCTCAGTGAAGAAAACTCGAAAGGTGAATGAAGCTGCTAATCGGCCCACCCTTTCTTCCTGACGACGATATCGTCCCGAGGATGATTTTTTTTGGTTCATAGGCGTTTTTATGGCTCTTCTCAACCGCGTCGCTTAGTGTTTCTTTTTTTAGATGAGCTACGTTTTTTTCTGAAGAATAACAAAATGTAAATATGATTTGTTATGGAAGCAATTAAAGTAGGATTACGGCAAAAAAATCTTTATATACTCGCTCTGATAAAGCATCCCAGCGTTAATAAGACACCGAGGAAAGCTGAAAAACTTCGTTTTTATTCCTCTTTTAATCCTTGATTTGTGTGCTTAATTAACGAACTTATTTTTCTATCAGATGACTCAGGAGCTTCTACTGTGATTTCTGTCAGCCTTCAGTTTTCTTGAAATTTTCCTCCGTTTGGCTCGCTTGGAGAACAGAATGAATCGTGTTTTCTCAGAAGCACTTCTTAATCTTAGCAATACAATCGAAAGAGCAGATCGTAAAAGCTTGAAATATATAAGTTTAAACAATATGTTAATCATGATTTCTATTTTTCGATAGTCTAAGACGATTATTTGTGATTCCAATTTTTCTATTTTCCTTTTATATGTGTTATTAACATGCAACTTTAAAGAAAAGATCTAGATAACACCGACATGTAGATTGAGTTTGAACCAACGATTCAAATCCTACTCAGAGAAGTTGAAAGTGTAAAGTTATTTTAAAGGCTTACGATATAAGCAAAATATTTTGATTAAAAAATTAAAAGGACTGGAAATATAATGCTATAAGGACATAGGCAAAAGCTATCACGAATTTTAGGATTTATTTTTAACTTTATTCATTCTATCTCTATTGATAATACGATTTCGTGAGAAAAATGACTACTTGTTTTGAAAGTCTTTCACAAAAAAAAGGAAAACAAGGAAAAATTCTACAAATATAACAGTTTGACAAGTTTGTGAAATCTTAGGGAGCGTAAAAGGAAAGAATTAATGCCAGAATTAAATCTGAATCCTTGATATAGAAGAGCTTTCCGCAAAAATTCTAACTAAAATATACCACTGATCCTCTCCAAAGGATTGCGATAGACTGTGCATGATATTGCTGTTTTAGGAATAAAGAAATAAGTGAGCGCGAAATTTGTTAGTCGTCTCAACTTCAGGCTTTGACTTTTCGAATCCGATAATGCATACGTACATACAAAGTTCAAAAGGTACTCCCACGTAAAATGTGATATTTATAGTAAATGGAAAAAGTTTTAAGTCTTTCGCAACTGAGATAAGGTTCGCGTATGAAGTTTTGGAGAATAGAGAATAATAAGGAAATTCTGCTTTCTCTTACGCTGCTGGAAACTTCTTTTCGGCATATTTCCACTCTCAGCCTCACTTATTTCTGCTACAGTGTCTTGATGAATTGCATATCCATTATTTGTATATTGTTCCAAGAAAGAGAATAATTTACCTTTCATTTACTTTTCCCTTAGTCTTATTGAGGTTGTGTTGTTATTAAAACACTGGGGTGATGTATTGGTGATGCTGAATAATAGTAGTCATAAGCTATCTCCTTGTTGAATGCCATAAAAAGCAGTATTAATAGTCCCTTTTTGCACTTACGTGTACATAGACTTAAATAACTAATAGCATTTTAGATTAGTGAGGAAGGCAAAGGCAAAGTTACTAAGGCCTCAATCCTCATCTTGCCTAGCAACCTCATTCCCTCTCCAAAGCTCCTGGTAGCTAATTGCTTACGGAAGGAGCCTTTGGGCTGATAACTTTACAGGCTGATGTACTTATTTCTTTTAGGTGAATAATAATAATATGATTATCATCAGTTGAAACGTGCATCATAGTGGGATTAAGAGTAACAGGTATTTATACATCCTACGTCAAAGTTAACTAATGTGACATTTTCGGTAGGAAAACATCGGAAGTGGAAGGATATCCGTGTCTCACCGTTAGTCAATTTAACCACATGCTAACGTATAAAGTCTACCAATCAATCAATTGCGATTTACAATTCTCGAATTCATCGAATCAACCTTTCCCTCTCTCTCCTAACCGCTTGAATGGACTTAGGGTGTTAGTATCCCATATAACTCTAAACGGCGTTATTTCTCTCCAAGTGTGGATGAGGAAGCCTTAATCCTAACCCTCTCAAACTCTTCTCTTCCACCTCCAGCTAAGTTATGAGCAACAGCTCATCGTCTCGATCCGTCCAAGAAACCAATAAAGCTGGCTCTAATCCTCTTAAACCAGTTCAAATCCTCTCCTTACCTGCAACTTACCCAGATTCCTTCCCTTCTCCTAATCTCGCAACTCATTTTTCAGCCCCCCACGTTTCCTTGGAAGAAGGAAAAAAAATCTTCCTCCTCTTTCGTCCTACATCTCCGCGATCTCCTCCTAAACAAAGCTTATTCCTTTTATATTCATGAGAAAACACATTTCTTTCTCAGTTACAACCAACCCCCATGATAACCAACTATTTACTAGCAAGGATTCGGAAGTTATTATTCGTTCATATAAACTATTTCTTTTTTTACATCGAATTAGGAATCTATTCCTAAGAATATCTCCTTTTCCTTTTATTACTTACTCAAATTCTTTGGCCCTGAACGTAATGCATGTACCCTACTAGCCGTCCTCCGACGTGTGACAGGAAATGCATACTCCATAAGTATATCTTTCTACGGTAGCATTTCATTCGCGGAAAATCGGTGCTATAATTGGGAACTTCAAAAGTTAATTTCCTTATATAATTTATCGTATTACTCCGGACATCGTGGAACGACATCGTAAAGATGTGAGGAATAACTTTAGGAGTGGTATAAAGGGTCCAGGTTCATTATAAATATCTCGAAACTATCGAACGAATAGAAATTTAGAAACAGCATCACCTCATTCGATTTCTTAATTTTAATGCATAGAAGTATTATAGTGATATGTTGATTTACAGTTGTATACTCGTATAGGAAGATAGTGCGTTTCAATAGACACTGAACAATCCAGATCCTGCATAAGAGCATTTTCTCGGAGTCGTGTGTGCAGGATATATCTTGAAACCTCAATAAATCATTCGCATGCTGAAGTGTACGATGTTATCGTCTACCCATGTAAGTAATAATTTCGCGCAACCGCCAAGGATCAAAATCTAGATAGGAGACAGGAAAAATGCACAAATCAAGAATAACTCTTTGGATGTGAGGAGCGTCCGAAATCAGCTAACGTGTATGACCACATTTAAATATATCACGAAATGATGTATTTGAAAAATGAATTATCGCGAAATATTTTCACAAACCAGATTTGGCAAACTTTTCCTTTCATCGGGTATTTTTAGTAAGCACGTGACATTACGTTCACCTGATGATAGCACAATGTTCTGTAACTGGTAGCGTGTATTTTCTTGTTTGTGGAAAACTTTTGTCGAAGTTTCCTTTTCAAATATATCACCTTTACAACATAAGCCTATCTGAGATTGAAAACCAAACAGAAAGTTCCCTATATAGTTATAGTTTCACTTCAAGATGGGGACATCATCTTATATATTGCTGCTAAAAAGAGCTCAGCCAGCTCAGGTCGTGTCATGTCATCTCGCACTTGAGCACCTCAGCAGGAATCGAACCCGGGGCCGCTTTCGCCACGCGTGGTTGGTACCTTTGGCTATCCGGGAACCCAGAATATAATTTTATTACCGTATTTCGTCTCTAGCACATGCGCGAATATACTTCCGAACGTGGAAAGCGTAATCATTACGAACACAATGGGAAAACTCCGAATGTGTACTTATGAGAGAGATTATACGTGCACATTATTATCTCCCCAATTAAGGATGTAATTGGGGAAACTATCCATCTTTTACAGCATTCGCACTAATTTTAATCCAATACAAACAATGTATTCATATAACAGTAAATAATCAGCGCTTAACTCCTGATATTATGGAAAGGGTTTTTTTACGAGGGAGAGTGGGTGAGGGATGAACAGAAATTATAACTGTAGTTTACTTACGATTATAATACATTAATCCCTACAGAGTGATAATGGAAACTGTTCATTATTCTCGAAAACATACTCTCAAAAGTCTCAAAATTTACTATTTACCTCTGCCGTTTGTTTGAAGATGTCAGAGATTCAGCAATTGCTATCTACTGAAAATTCAGTTATTTCTATCCTAAAATATTCGAATGAGAATTCTTGTAGAAGTCTACGATACGCGCTAGGAGAAGCAGACCAAAGAAGTTTTGTCTGTTTTTTCCTTAATGTGATTATAAGTGCTGACAGAATGGCGCGATTACATCTTCTACCACACGGTCTCGGCATCGATATAAATTTCATTTCTCATATATGGCTCGATTTTACTGCCGTCCAACACACTCCACTCATCTACGGCGGCCTTTCTTAAATTCTCCCCTTCTTCCCTCTGCCTTTCCGGCGTTTTGACCGTATCAAATCAATTCTCCCTGTCTTATCTTGATTGATTGGTATGCCTCGGGCTGAACCGGAAGATGATGCTATGGTACCCATAATGAAAAAATAAATCCCGAATTTTCTTATAGATCGCCCCAAAGGTTTGCGACCCCTAAAAGATCCGGTGGGTGCTTCCACTGGCTCTTCCAACATCGCTTCCTTTCAAAAACATTCCCGTTATACTTTGTTGCTTTTATTGTCAGGAGATGGGGCCCTTGATAGTACTCGGCGATTGGGAGAGCGCCCCTGTTTTTTGATCGTCCCTGAAACGTATCTCCATATCTTTCAGCGCCCCGGGTAGCCTCAAGAACTCTTCAAACTTAAGGTAGATCGGAAGCTCGACGCTCCCAACATAAATGTATTTATTTTTTGTTTTCATTGATAACACGGGTTTCACTGACTTAACCCCGATTTTTTTGTGAATTAAAGTTTGTATAAAACTTTATCTCAAAGCATGCGCAAAATTTCCTAGCATAAAAACTTTTCGGTCAACAAATCTTTTTTACAACGTCTATCTATGTTTGCATCTTTCAGTATTTGCATACAATCATTATTAACATCAACATCTTTGAATCTAATCAAAATTAATTTAATAGCTGATGCAAATAAATGAAAAACTTATGATCTGAATGCATACATTTCAGCAGAACAGAGAGGGTCAGATTTAAGAAAAAAGGTGAACTTGGGCATAGTTCATTCTAATCTTTTTATATTTGGGAGGAAGGAAAATTTCAATAGGAACTTAGAAGTCAGGTGCGCCATGAATGCTGAGTAGAAGTGTAGAATACAAGTTTATCAGTTTTATTTGTGAAATGTCAGCAATATGATTCCAGTACAGTATTCGCAATGAGCAATGCCATGAAGGTATTTGTGAAAACTCCAGGAAGATATGGAGATTTGAAGGTTTGCAGATTTCACAAGAAGTATTGGAGGCTCCAATCATTGATTGCATAACACTGAGAAAAGTATTGGGCAGTTTCCCCAGGGCTTAAAGGGAACTGATATTTTGCGTGGACTTGGAACCCAAAATACGATCAGGGATTGATCCGACCCAGGGGGGAACAGGAAATTTCGCCCGAGCAGGCCCTCCGTCTCTCGTAATCTAAATGTCATCGAAATTCGTCACTCCTTGCGGTTAAAATATTGCTACGTCGATAAAAAGAAGAGTAAAATGTCCTATTCAAATCTATGAGAAGGTTCGGGAATACATGAAGAGTAGGAAACAGTGACTACACCTGAGTGAACGTATTCCCAGCAAGTCGCTGCTGCAGAAATTAATTTCATCAACGCTCATCTTAGGGGCTAAATTTCCCTGACAGCCCCGCGGAATTTCTGAATTTCGCCCCGAATTTGTTTCATTGTTAATTAATCTCTAATGCGTCCGGATTTCATCAGTGGGAGGGGGCGATGTTCCGCCCTCGTAACTCCATCCAATGGATTAGTCCCAGTATCTCATCATCCTCCCCTCGCAATCCGTTACCCGTACAATCATTTCCTGTTCCATTCACAATCACTCTCTTCCTCTCTCCCTTTATTTCCCATCACGTCCGCCATCTAACCGTCCTTTCACCTTACCTCAACCCATACATTCTTTCTACGAACGCCTCTTTGTCTCCTATCTTGCATTCTCTTTCCTATCACGTCTCCTTATCTCCTTACGGCTCGCCTCCTTTCCTACACTTTTTTCTTTTCTCTTCATCCCTCATTCCCATTCTCCTCTCCTTCATCCCATTCTTGATGAAAATTTCCGATTTTCTTTTACTCTTTTCTGGGATAAGCGATCTCGCTATCCATAGATACGTTACCACTGAAAATCAACCCCTTACATACAGCAAAAACAACCCTTTGATGCCACCCATCCTTACTTGAGATAATGTATACTGCTCAAAATTTATTACAGAATTTGACAGACCAAATATGTAAATAAGGGATATCCTACAGTACCAACTCATACAAAGTAGAGAAAATTTTGACGGTGAAATTTTGAAAAACATCTCCATTGTTTTGATGATTTCGTATTTCATCAAAATTTAATGAGTAGGTAAAGATAAAATTCGTAATATATGAGCAAAAACATTCAGTTTTCGAGATTTCATTCCCATGGCTTACGTGGGTGACCTATGCTATGAGCTATATGCAGTTTGAACTAACTTTGTTATGGAATGTGGTTATGAGTTTTGAGATTCGTCCGATAAGAAATTTCGCTCATTCGCTCGGGTTGCCAACCAGTGTAAAGGAAACATAAAAACCAAGTGCAGGAAATTATAAAAGAACAACAATTGTACGATTTCCAATTGAGGACCTTTTGAAAATGCTTGTTTATAGGTCCGGCAGGAGTGGGCCTGTTGGTGGCTTTTATTTCGGGTTTACAGGCGGGCGACTTTAATCCTAGCGCCGGTCCTACTTCTTCTGCCAGGACTTGCGTGTACAGATTTAGGACAGGAAAGTATAGAAGATTATTATTAATGAAAGAGGCAACGATCATGCTGGCCCTTAAAGTAAAAAAATCGATTCTTACTTAGAGTTATTTTTACTTTATAACGTTATTGTTTTCCTTTAGTAATTGTTGTATACTTCCAGTTCTCAATTTATAACTAGTTTTACCCTCATAAGACGATTACAATATTTTGCGTGAGGTAGACTGGGACAGGAAAAACTAGATGAATAACAGTCAATTGTTTTCTATACTGTTTCAACTCACACACTTCAATAACGTTCTATATTTTTTATAGAAAATTGGATATAATCGACGAATCTAAAGATTTACTTCCTGATGAACATCTCACATTGAGTAGCAGTTCATCAACCATAACTTACTTCAATTCATCCTCGGAGTTAAAAACAGCAAACGTGAACCGGTTATTCCAGTGTCATTGTTAGAATTCGTAACGCCCTCAGATATTCAGTCATCATTACTTCGGACGGTTGGCTCGCTCACTGTATTTGGTCGGCCCAGCGCTAAAAACCTTAATTACCTCTTTGAGAGAAGCAGACTCGATTCTTACCTATAATCTGAATTTGTAAAAGAGAGTGACACAGGGAAATGACGGAAAGGGTGACTCTAAAAGAACCATTGTATGTACCAAGCCCTTTTTGTATCCCCCCTCACATATTCTACCTCGTGCTTTCTTCTTTTCAGCCGAAGCTCCCTTATCTGCCATCCCTTCCTAATCACCGGTGGATCTTGCGGCGGAGGAAGGCCACGCACTCGGTGCGATTGCTGATGATGTGTCAGTCGCACACTGAGATTTTCGATCTCTTCCGGGATGGGGAAAAGAAAAGACCTTTTTGCCCTCATACGCCGGCATTCTTCGCATGTCTGAAACATTTCTCCTTTTCATTTTTCTCCACGTCAAATTTATCATCGTTTGCTACGCAGTCGCCATAAATCCGCAGATTGAAGACTTTTATCACCTTTAAACGATTTTCTCATTTATTGTTAACATTTTCATTTCAGAGATTAGAGAATCTATTACATTGAACGTAATGTTATATTTCTCCAGGATGTTGAAATGAGTGATCCATTGCCCATGAACATATTTGGTTACCATATTTGGTCAAACCTCTGTCATTGCAAACTAGAAAAAATATTCTGAAATTCAGCAGTTAAAAAATAATACCGTTTTCATAGACTTCAATCCAATTAAATACATGACGGGTCTAAAATAATAGTATGGAATCGGTGTTCTGCTTAAGATGTACAAATGAATAATTAGAAAAGAAAACGACATAAAGAATCGAGGGTAATCTGTAAAATATAAAATAGTGATAAAGAAAATACGAATTCAAGATAAAGGCTAATCGTTAAAACATACGTAATAAATTGATACTTGATGTTATTACACTTATTTTACTTGACGACGAGCACAAATGATTATAAGGTGTAAAGCAATATTGGAACTCAAATCAAAGCGTATAATGTCAGTTCAGTAGGTTTTCGTCCAAAATTCACTTCTTAATCGATGTGATGCTTGCTGATAATGTTTTGTGGCCGAAGGAAAACTCGATGCTAGAAATTTGATTATTAGAAATTAGTTTTATGGACAATATCCATGAATTGCCCATTAAAAATAGTTAGCAGCTAAGACGCTGCAAGTGAAAGTCTGAGAATTTTCGTTTTATCGCAAGCCTAACTGGAAATTCACAAATTTTATACCAATGAAACCAATTTCCCTCAGCATTCCTTGATATTCTTAGATAAATAGGTTTCCAGAACTTGATAATTAGGTTTCCAGAACTGTACACACCTTTTTACTCGTAATTTTTAGTAACATTTACACATCTAAAGTGGCGATTTCATTTTGCAAAGTCACAACGTCGGCGAAGTGCAGTGGCTTTCACCCCAACTAACTCCCTCCAGTTCAAATAGTTCAGAATATCATCTGAAAGATATTCAATTTTGCAAATAAGTATAAAGTAGTATCTAGATGGTGAATTGTATGAATTTTTTCGTGTAAATAAAATACTAGCTACAATGTTATAGATTGTACACAATCAATGAGAAATTTCAGTAAGTGGAAGTCACAATTAACTTTTCAG
Source organism: Ladona fulva (assembly GCA_000376725.2). Lineage (NCBI taxonomy): Eukaryota > Metazoa > Arthropoda > Insecta > Odonata > Libellulidae > Ladona > Ladona fulva. The sequence goes on from KZ308179.1 coordinate 82,331, forward strand.
GAAACTTTATAATAAACTAAGCAAAAAAGTCTTTTTTCAAATTCTTTTGAAATATAGAAATAGCTTTCAAAATCAGGAGATGCAGTTTAGATCAGAATATCTATAAACTACTTTGCAATTCAGGAATTATTTCTAAACATATACAGAAGTATAAAACAGTTCTTCCATTCTTTATAGCATGTCATTTACCGCCATCTTCCAAGAAATTCTGATTATATCAAATGTCTGCATTTTTTCTATACATCATGACTTGGCGATCAAGTTTGCGTGAGGTAGAGAGATTACATGGCAAAACGTGCATTCAACTCCCTTCTTCATACAAATGTAGAAGAGATGTTGAATAGCTTGCGAGATCTTCCTTTAGTTTAGATCTAATCTTGTTGAAGATTCATTATTCGATTTAATGGTCTTATTTGTATTTTCAGCCGCACTCTTACCGTTGATCATGTGCAAAGGTTAAAGGGGAACGGAAGGATATCTCTGCAAGTCAGCTCCTTCGAGGTTACCCTCTTGAGAAAAATCGAGAGATCTGGTGAGCGAGATGGTGAGAATAGAATTTCTGAGTACTACATGTGAAACGATTGAGATAATTAACCTTATGCTGGATTATTGCGCCAAACGCTGTATCCCCCATGGGTTACAATTTTGAGTTCTCAATCGGAGAGGGACATTAACTATACATTACACTGTTATCCCTTTCGTAAATATATTTATCGCTGCACATCGCCATCAAATTATTGCGGGGATTAAATCTCTGGCCGGCAGTTATCCATAAAATACCGTATCAAGTGGCTTTTTAAGGATGGATCAATACGGGGGAAAGCCTTTAAAGTACGGGATTTTGCTGGAATTACGGGACGTTTGGGGTTTAAACCCGCTGCGCTTACGCTGTCTCGCATATCGTGAGTGTGGAGCCGTCCTTCCTTAATTTTTAATCACGAAAGACAAAAAAAAATCGACGTCACGAAACGCACCGGTGCAAGATTCTTCTTTCGCTCGCTACGTGTAAGTTTCCGCTCGGTTCGATGAAATCAGATTCACATGTCAGTCACTCGTTTCGCTTTTTTCCCAGCAGATCGATTGTGACTGCGAGTCACGAATAATTGCGAGGCCCTGAATGATTGAGACAAGCAAGGAACTCGGATATGATCGGGAATTCAAGGGTTACGGCAAATGATGAGTCCCGCATCGAAATACATCTGCGAGACAAATGTTTGCAGTTTTTAATCCTAGAGGCTAACGAGAGATTTACTAAGGGGACTATCTGAGATTACACCTCGGATGTTTGAGACAATATACATTTATCTTTCTTCGTTGTTGTTACGTTTTCTCCCTCTCCTTAATGTCGCCCAGACCATTCTTACCGGTCCCTTACCTTTTCCTTCTCACCCAATAATGTTAGCCTTAATAACGCTTCTTATCCTACCTTACTACCCCTGTGTGTCTCCTCTCCATTCACCCGGATTATCACATTCTTCCCTCCTTTGCCAGGACCTGTTTGCAAGTTTCTTTAGATAACGTTCCCCTCTCTATTTACAGTTAAAGAGCAGATGCTCTCCATTGGAAATTCCTTCATTTTTAAGTTCAGATTTTTGCTTGAGTTCCTAAGATTTATTTTCTTCTGCCCAAGAAAAGCGGGTTCAATTTTATTCCGTAGGAAGTCTTCCTTAGTGTGAACACTAATCAAGCAGCGTATTTTCAAGACTTATGTTTGGTGAATATCATAATCAGAATGCGGATGTTTCCATTTCAGGTCTACATTAACTCAAAATACAAAGGCAAATCAAATAGTATAATGGGTACATATAATATTGATTAAATTATTAATTGTCTTACAAATTTAAGGGTTGGATACATATATACATAGGGTGCCCTGATTTCAGATCAGTGAAAGCGGGAAAATATTATGCCCCTGGGTATAGGAAACTCGCAGAATTCTTTTATTAATTCGAGTCCAGATAAAGTATTCGAATTGCAAGTACAGCGGGCATAACCTATATGGAAGCGCCAATACCATTGGGTGTCTTGAAATCACTCTTATATTCTAGGTAAAATGTAAAGAACTCCAAGACAACGATTGAGGCTTACAGAACCCTCATCAGTAGATGTCACCAGGGAGAAGAAAGCAAGAAATTATTGGACCAATGCGGGTAGCGAGACAGACAGTTCTAAAATAAAAGTCATGTTATCAGAGAACAAAATTGAGCTTCTGAATTGATGAAGAAACTGTCATCAACAGAAATATTGCTTTAAATAAATATTCCCAAATAATTTATGACAAAACTAAAAAATATGGTACTTCATATTTAAAACACTTTAAAATAAAACTGCTCTGTTGTACAACGGGAAGGAAAGTAAAGCGAAATGTAAAAATGATAGAGCTTTACTTTTATTAAGAATATATCGGCAAAAGCGTGCTCGTAAATTGCTGATTGATAAAGACATGATGTACTCAATTGATAAAATTTTGGGGGTGCAGCGTGATTTCATGCCTGGTAAAGTATGCACCGAGCAAATACTCGCTCTACACCAAGTAATTGAAAAGGGTATGAATTGGAGGAAGAAAGTGCATTTGGCATTTGTTGATTTTGTAAAGGCGTAACATAAGGTAAATAGGTGTAAAATTGTAGAAGGTTTTGGCAGAGAATAGATGGACAAATGATTGATATGTGCAACGAGGGCAGTATATTGTCGAAGTAAAGCTTGTGTGCTTGTGATGAACTAGCTTTGATTGTTTTAAAATATGACAGATATAACACTTAAATGTTAAAATAATTGCTGATACAATCCGATTCATGAATGAAGGATAATCACGATTAATTTAGTTGAAGTACTCCGAATTATGCGAATGACTAGTTCAAATTTCTCGCTGAAAAAAAGGTAGCAATAATATTTTCTTTGCTTGTCATTTTGAGAAGCTACGTTTCATTGGTGGCCTCTGAGAAATCCTTTTATGTATATACGTAGGTACAAAGGTACCTACGTACCTTTTGGATTCGCTATCGGGAATATACCGTTTACGACCCAAACTGCTTATTGTAATGGATCAATTTACTAAAACATCACTCTCAAGCAACGGTAGGAATACTTATTACCTGCCATCTTCCCTGTGATTTCTGCCTTACTAGGAGTTAGTGACATATATCTTCGATCAATTTAAATTCTCATAATTCTCATCACCGTTTTGTCGTAGATTTCGATTCAGAGAGGGCAACATGAATGGTTTCTAATAATTCTTTAAATTCAATGTGAAAACTCAATGGTATTATAATGGTAACTATTTTCAATAGCATTAAGGAAAATTACGTTTAAATACCTTTCATTATGAAGGAGCAATGATGACTGAATGTGATAACATTAAAACATTACGAAAACACCAGGTGTATATAATTATATACTCGGGAAGACTTCTGATAATTTTTATGATAGTCGGTGATCGTTCTTAACCCGACCGAGTCATTCCATATTACGCCACAACCAACTCTCAAAAGCATCTTATCTTTTGATTTCCTCTTTTCTTAAGGTCCACTTTTTACACCCAAACAGCAAATCACTACAAATTTGGGATTTAACTAATCTTTTCCTGATTCCTTTTACATGACCCTTCGCCATCAGTTCCCTTTCAAAAATGCTACTTTGGCTAATGCCTTTTTTCCGTACCTGGGATCTGCATCTTTCATTCCTAGAAGAAAGACAACCGTAGTAGGAAAATTGATCTCTTACAATAATTATCAATTCTTAATTTTTTACTTTCTTATTGTTATTGCTTGTCATTAATTGTGATGACTTATCAATTATAGCGAATGGGTAATAAAAGGCGGAATGGAATTTCCTTCTGGAAAATAATGTAATATGGATTATTCCATGAGCGGTCCTTCTGAGGTAATTTTCTCTCTTGCACCGCTTTACGTCCCCTCTGAGATTTCCTTATCGTTCCTTCTAAATTACAAATTCGGGGCATTTTCCGGAATACTTCATCACGAGAAACCGAGAACCCGATACCGAGACTTCCGTCAGATCCAGGACGTCCGATTACATTACGCAAAGGTATCTTATTCTTTCACCCTCTAATCAATTTTCCTTTATCTCATTTCCAATCTTTCCCCGTCTTTCGCTCTCTCCCTCCGTTCCGCGATTTGACCCTTTCCTCATCTATAAACTTCCCTCTAGCCTCGCTACGAGACGGAGGAACGGAACAACACGCAAAGCTATGGACCAAACATGTCTCCCCTTCCAACAATCCCTCCAGATTTTTTTTCTCGCGATTCGCTTTTTTTTCATTTTTATTTCACCCAGTCTTGCGCCGTTGCCAAGTCGCCCCCCTATAGGAACGTCTCCGTGTACATTTTTTCCTCTCCCAACATTACACCAAGACCATCGCGAACTAACACACACATATATACGCAGACTCATTTCCTACCCCACCCGCCGTCTCTTCTATATTGCTATACCGTTCATGCTATAAAACCCTTTTTTACTTTTTGCCTCGGCCAAAGGCGCCTCCTACCCCGACGTCGAGTTCGAAAAAAAAACTCCGAAGCATTTGTTTTCTCCGAGCGTAATCGAGGGAAGCTAAGGAATAAAAGGGAAAAAAAGGTAAGGATAACGGATGAGGGGGTGGATATGCATTAACCGCTGACTTATCGCGGGGGTTGGTTAATGCCGGGCTCGCGTGTAATCTCCAGTCCTTTTTATCGTCATTCTAAGCAGCGGTGCGGGTCGCTCGTTAATTCGTTGGGGAAGACGGCGGAAAATGTTTTCGTTTTGTGTTATATACCTCGCGCCGCCGCGGGACTCCGCGTTTGTTTTCGTTCCCCTTTTCGATCTTTTCGTTTCTGCATTTTTAGATGTTTGGCGAGTGTAGGAATTCGGCCTTTTACGTCTCGATTATCGAGTTTTTTCTTTCGGCGAAGAATCCTTTTTTACAGTTAAGCCTCGCATTCCGTCGCACGACTGGAGCCATGCTGTCGTAACTTCTCCGCTGATAATGATATGCTATGCATCTTAATTGCAACGGTAACGATCTGTAGAGGTTCTCTTTGCTGCTCGGTGCTATGTTACGTGAATTGCGAGCCACAAATGACCCTCGACCGTGAGACCAAAAGTTTTCCGACTCATAATGTTTAAGATTTTACTCTTAAATTTCGAGGATGTTAAATCAACCAACAAATATTTCGAACTTTTTACGAATAAATTGGACTGTCTTCGGTTTTCATTCATATATCGTAGGGAAGGACCCGACTCGATCAACAAAACTTTCCATCTATACTTACTTTTACGTTATAATGATAACATTAAACTTAATTACACCTCTAAGTCATGTTTGCACCGTAATTCACCTAAGCCCGTCCTCCGTCCTAAATGAGGTTGCATGATTAAAGAATACACTGATTCACCGACGAAAGAGAGGAAAGAGTTCTTTCGCCATGCGTACGCAATATTTCAAGCTTTATATCTCTATCCATACAAATCTAACGAAATTAATTGTGTAGCAAATTATCCAACCCAGAAATTCAAAGCAGTTTTTCCAGAGCTACCATTTGTTATAAGAAATGCTTGTTAATTCTTGAAATGTTGAGAAAATAGGAACTTTACAGTCTTTCTACAATTAGTAAGAATGATTCTGTGAGTACCTCATCAAGCATCAAAACAGAATTCATGCGAGTCTATCGCGTTATTTAACGAGTCGTTCCTTATGTCCGAGCAATATTTGGTGATCACGTCATACAAATAGTAATAATAATAATAATAATATTAATGAAACATCTTTATTCGGGCGAGGTTGATACTGAAAGTTTTCTCTTCCATCTAACTCACCATCATATTCTTTACAGTTATGAATTTTGAGTGATAGTTTAAGAAAAACGAATAGAAAAATTGGATAAAAAATCCCTTAAAGATTCTTAGTGGATATTATAATTATCCACGGCAAGAAATCACCCACTAAGAAAGGGGTAGTGAAAATATGGGAACGTATAATAACTATTATAAAATAAGATAAAAGTAAACCCTCTATTCTCTTACCTAGGTAAATAAACAGAAAGTAATTATTGTGCAAGTAAAATTTTGACGCAGAAAAAAAAAATTATCATAGAACGCCATTTTTCCAAGGTAAATTATAGGGTAAATGATTAATATAGCAAACAATCTAATCCAGAGACCACCTGAACGAAAATTAATCCTTCACAATCTCATGCTCTGGTTTGTCACGCATAGAACAGCCGGGATTAATCTGAAATCCGAGACGCGGTCTCCCACTCCAACAATTTTATCGCCCACGACGCCTTTCTTCCCATAGCAACGCTCATAATTAACTGTTGGAGTCCTTATGAAACAAATCTATAATATGGCGGAATATCAGATCCCGCACCAAGATTTAATAAAGGCCAACTTCCAAACTTTGAAACGTGAAATAATTTCTTTTACCCTTGAAAATGTTAAGTTACGCAACCTTTAAACTTTTCATATATTCTAATAATGAAAGATTTAATATACGAATTAGGCTTGCGAGAGCGTTTTTTCATAAATAGTTACGGCATCCGTAACTATTTGTTAACAATTACACTTGGAATGTATCAATTTGAAACAGAAAAGAGATTTTAATCTGGGTATGCCTTTGAATTAGATGAGAGAAGTCAAAGATGCTGGATAACATACAATTGCAAAATATGTGCATGATTGTTTGTTTGAATACGTATTGGGAAAACAAGAAATGATCTAGATATCAGCTACTCAAAAATAAAAAAATGGAGCGATTCGGTCTTAAATGTAATCTAGAAATTTTTGGAAGACCGGAAGCCAATTTCAACGACGTATACAATGCATGTTTTATCTCAGATTATTTATCAGACTGCTATCAAACAGTATATACTACATACATTAAATTTACATACATTTAGAAAGGGAACAAGGCATCTGTAGAGAGTAAGAAAATTACTCCCATTATTATTATCATTGCTATTATTATTATCATCATCATTTAAACACTACAAATTGGTATAGTACCTTCTGGCAGTGAGGAGAGCAATAAACATATATAAAATAACACACCACTAAGAGACTTACATACAAAAGAATTACAAACAAAAGGATGATGAAGGATTTAGTAACAAAAGGATGATATACCAAAGAATAACTCAGATCACACCCCACAATAATTATTCCGGAAAAAAGGAAGAATGGCTTAAAGAAAAAAATATTAGTAAAACTTAGAATTATGAAATTAGCTTTAGCCTCTTCTTCATTTCCCTACAGTTACTTGGAAAGGGATTAAAGATAATCCTCGCAAGATTGTTCATGTCCCTTCCCGATCTTGAAATAGAAGACATTTTCCCAGGTCTCTTTACTTTAATTGTGTACTCTTTTCATTTTTCCTATACAATTTTGAGTGGGGAAGTCTCTCTTTGAGCTCCTTCATTTCATTTCATTTTCGTATTAGTGAACAACTTATGAATTAATAACGATCTTCGGTACCTTCGCCGCTTTTCTAAAGATTCTCATCCCAGATTCGCTAATAGTCCCGTAATGCTATTCTGTCTTTCAAAACGCAAATATTCATTTCTTAATCGGGGAATAGTAGAATGGAACAATTTCCTGGAGAAGTTTTTGAAACTTTTCTCCTTCCTGCAATGTATTTATTAATAGAATTAAAAGGTCCTTGTGTAATACTTAATAAGACAAAAATTTTTAGTTTGTAAATATTNTATCAATTACTTGCATGTTCTTATTGTATTGTATGACGTACTACCTTCGGGAGGTTTTGGGGGGTTTTCCCCCCGACTAGGGTGAATATCAGGCAGTACCTTATTTTTCATCTCCCCCCCAACAATGACTACCACCTGGCCCGGTGCCTATTAGTAGTCTGAAGGAATAATAAATAAATGAAAAATATGACACGTTAGCAAGTATGCATATAATGATAGTGTACAGAGCACGTGTTCAATTATTGGAGAAATGCAAAAACGTGTACGTATTGTATGGACATGCATGTTTAACGATAGCGCACAAACTTTTAATGGTATAGAGTGCAAAAGAACCAGTATTTTCCTCCTTAAGAAGACTAATTAAGTACAAAAAGGAACTACGAGCACATCCTGCAAAGTTTTCATATTTATCGAGCACAAACTAAGTCGCCAACTGTTCGATGATGTTCGGCAGCCGACATAAATAAGTATCGGGAAGCATTCCGTGCAGCTTATCACGTTCTGCAAGTTCATGAATGTTTAATATTTGACGCCTCCGCGGTGATTCATGCAATAAAAGTTATTTTTAGACCCAAAATTTTTGTCAATAGGAAAGAGTTACGTACATTTTAACACGAAAAATTTGAATTTTGTTAAACGCCCCGAAGTGGAAAAATCTTTAAAATTCTCTTCATCAGGTCACAGCCCCTTAAATAATGGCTTCCTTGAATTCCATATCGAGATTTTTCATCTTTAACCTTCGACAGCACTTGGAATACCTCCCCGAACAATAAAATACCTGTCTTATGAAGACTTGACAGAGGAAAGAATGAGGTAAAATGCTTCCTATAACAATTTCGTAGTTACGTCGTTCGAAGGCATGATTTATCCGTGATGAATTATGGTTATTTTTCGTGCCGGTCACTTAGACATCTTATCACGGTTCGATCTGGATCAATTCCTCCGCCCGTCAGAATAGCGTGACTTGAGGACGAATGATTAAAATGTGCCCTGGAATATTGACGCACGCATTCCCGATGCTAGGACTTGTTTTCCTTCACAGCGTAGTACAACGAGCGCATTCTTCATTATATAAACTTTTCTAAACTCGTACTAGAAAATATATATCTTTCTAAAAAGTTGAAACGCATAATATAATTGTGCTACATTTTACGTGAGAGGTATATTTGCGGTGATTAGAAATGCAAGAGGAAAATGAAAATAATTTTCTATTTTACATCTTGAGCACTAATCTTGATGGTTTGTTTTGCAAAACTAACGACGACATGTACCTCTACTCAGACCAATTTACCTAAAATGTGCTTATATAGGTAGTGAGTCAGGACTTTTACTAAGTTCAGTGAAGGTTACGAATCCACCAACTCATCCATAGCTACGACTTTCTTCATCTTTTCATTGTTTTCCTGAAGTAAGCTACCTCTTTTCAAGAAACATATACCGTATATTTTGTTGTATTTAAACGGTGAAATACGAAGAACCTAACCTATCAATCATAGATAGAAGATAGATGAAATTTTCAGGGTGATGATGTTTGACCGTATTAAGTGTGAGAGTTATAGATGTTTAATAATTTAATTGGAAGAAAGAAACGAAACTTAATTGGAAGAAAGAAACGAAAGTTAAGAGGCACATGGAGGGATAAATCCATCAAAATAAATGTTGTACTAATTATTTCATTCATTTCATGGTAATAATCTACATCGACTTATCAATGTACCCTATTAGCCGCCCATTCGTGTTGTGGTAGTGAGCGTTTTCATCATTAAACTCTTTTTCCCTAGTCGGTTACTGTTAAATAATGGATTCGAAGAATTCGAGATAGACTCAACAAATGAAAATCAAGGAACCTGGCAGCGAGCTTAATCCTTCCTTACATGAGTGAACCTAGTTAATTGAAACAAGGGCACATCTCTCCGTAGCCAAAGATCTTATCTTCTCTCCCTATAATAGAAAATGAAACTTTGAAACCCAAAATATAGAGAGGAAATAGAAACATCAAATTATCAAAAGAGAGAGAGAACCCTACGTTTCAAAGCCTTATCTAGCGAACGGAAATACTAAAATTGAATAGAAGTGACCATCTTTACTTCCGTTGCTGCACGAACAACTCCGACCCTTTTTCCTTCGCATCCTCAAGGGAGATAATTAATTGCAACTGGTCAATAATAGTTTAGAGAACCAAAAATTTCATGCGAGGGAACGCAAATCCCGCAATTACGGTGAAGTTGTAACCTATAATCAGCTTAAGCAGGAAATCACAACCGTTTATACGAGGGCCACCCGCACGATCCTTAGGAAAGGCCTTGCGAAGCCGTCTCTCCGAATCGGAAAAAAATCTTTTCTTTTTTCAATAAAATCCCTCCGTCGGCTCTCCACGTTCGGAGAGAGATAGCTTTGTTATTTTTTTCTCCCCAAAACGCAAAATTCAGATAGTTTGGCGTCCGTGAAAACGCACCCGTAAGACCGTCAATCGCCGTTTATTTTTCGATCCCCATTTTTTTTATTGCGCGGCAAGTCGGGGGCGGGGGTAAACGAAAAAATCCAATTCCGTAATATGGGGTGCCGCAATCTCTCTCAATCGCCTCCCGTTTTGGGAAATGGCTATCTCCCGACTCATCCCACGTTTCCTACTTTTTTTTTAATTCCTCAGAAAACCCCTCATCTCTGAAAAGGTAGTCTCCTCCCACTTCTCACGTGGTTGAAACAAATGACACACGAAAACCACTTCGTTCGACTCCGACTCGCAGCTACGTGTGTATCCCAGCTCTGGGGATCTCGAATGAGAGAGATAATCGTCTGGTTGAGAGGGCATTCGAGGCAATCTTCCTCTTTTCCTACCGTTAGGACTCGTAATGGGGCGATTGCGATGCCATCTATCGGTAGCCAAAGCGCCTGTTTTGCCTCGGAAAAAAGTTCCCTTTCTTTCCACCCCCTTTATTGCTACGCACACAAACCTACGCGCATTCTCCTTCCAAGGACGAACCCGTCACGAATCGTGACTAGTGTGTTCTGCTAAGCACCTATCTATCTTACCCTCCTTATTTCTCCCTTCAACTCCCCTTGTTCACGCCTCCTCATCCCCGGCCGTAACACCGCGGCTGGGACGTGACTCTCTTTTCTCATTTCTCCGGTAGCGAGTGCTACCATTTCCGAGTGAGGCGCATTCCATCGGAATTCAGAAGGTGTCCGGAAGAATTTGTTTGTTTTTCGCCCGAGTAGGGGAGTTTTGAAACGGGAAGGAATTTGAAGAAAATCAGCATTCACGATATGAAAGCGAGCCTTCAAGTCGTTAGAGAATTCGTGCTTGAGGACCTTCCTTACCTGTTCTGATGAAAATTGAAAAATCCTAACTTTGGTACTAAAACCGATGATGGAACACGTAAATATATTCTGAATTAAAAAGTTAATTCATTAAAGAAGCTTCAGTGGATTTTTTGGACTAAGTGGACATTTAAATTGAAAAGTTAATACAAGACCCACTAATTTTTCGAGCTTCTGCAATCTATAAGAAAATAATACCAAAAGACATAAACTGTGTAATTTGAAATAAAATCCATTTCATTTCGCTCTTTTAAGGTGCTGTGGAATAGGCAACTACCAACAATTATATTACTTACTGGATCACTAGCTGCAAAGAATATTTATCTAATAAAATCCATAATGCAATCCAAATAAGAAACTTAATTTTTGTCATTTTCCCGTGTACACACCATAAAGATAATTTTGGTGAGGGGATATATTAATCTTACTCATTCTTTTCGAACAATGTATTTGAACAGTAATCCTTGATTGATATTTTCTAGGTCAACGATCCTTTTACTATAATATGCATCTACATCTACATACGTATACTGCATGCCGTCCTTCGGCGTGTGGCAGGGGGTGCATGCACCATGACTCTACTTCCCTAATCGATTATTTTCGCGTTCGTTCGCGGAAAAAAAATGAATTTTCGTTCTAGCGTCTATCTCTGTGATTTTCCTCTAAGAATCATAACGGCCTATGTAACAGGGATGACGCATCATATCGGCCACATATACTAAAGTACCTTCTCTGAACTTATTTAGTAAAATTATCCTTTATTTAAATCTATCTTGTTTAGATTACCATCCTTCTTCCTGAAACATTTAATAACACTCACTGATTTATCGTAACAATATTTTACGAAACGTATCTCCTTACGCTGTACTTTTTCTAATTTTCGAATACAACACTTTTCTACAGGATCCTATACACTACACGCATAATCCAGAGGCCTGAAATGTGCAAGGTAATAAAGACGACATTTTCCATGGTTAGTCTCACCGAAGTATTAATTTTATCTTGAGCGTTTTATCTTAATTTTATTTATAGGTTCTATGTGGATGAACTGAATATTTAAAAAAATATGTTTCATATTAGAATAGCGGTAAAAGAAGGCTGCGGGTCTTGACTTTTGTCACTATTTAGAATTGTGAAACATTACTTGTACCCCTCTCTCACTATTCAGGATGGGAAATCATTCCTAAGTCACGCATGAATTGTTAGCGTAGCATTTATAAATACGTTGGAATTCTTAGCATCATATATAATCGATGAACAGTATAAACCCATAATATGACTACAGGTTTGGATATCGATTGAAATAACTGAGGTGTGCGATATGGAATGTCGAAATGGATCCGAAAATCGTATGCATTCGCTAACGTGACAATTCTTGCAATGTATTCAAATTCAACATATAGCCTCGCTTTCTACTAAAGACTTTCTCGCGAATGTAGTACTTGAATTTTTACAAATGTTTCATTATAAGTTAAGAAAAGAAAATTTATAAGTTATACTTAAAGTATATAGTAAGTATAACTTATAACTGTCTTTTCAAGTTATTAAGTGACGAACAAACCCTGTTTATTTATGTATAGTTTATTTTTTATGGTTTAATCAGATTAAATGTTATAAAATAGAAGCTTACAATACTGTTAAAAATAAAACTATAGTCTTAGTTTGAATTATAAGGAGAGAAAATAGTATATTTTTAAAAAGCTCTTTCGTAATGGGTTGGAAAGTTAAATGCTTAATTCTTCCAAGAGTGGAGATTTTGTTTTAGTCATGCTCTAAAGAATTTTTATTAAAAAATATATAAATTACTGCCAATAACCATAGTTAATCTAATTTATCTTCAATTCTCTATAAATTGGCATTGAATGCTTTACAATTTGCATGAAGATTCCTCTTATTAGGTTTCTGTGCTTTTTATCGAAATAGGAAGAAATACCAAGTTTTTCCATTACCTTTATACTGATACCATTTTGCATGAACTCAATTACAATCCTTCACAGACGGTGGAATCCCAATAATTTCTTTTAATGATACAGCGTTTCTAAACCTCTTGACAGGAAGATCACGGTTTCAAATTTATATATCAAATTTATATTTCTAATCTATACCTGTATGGTATTAGTTCCTCACATCGGCTCTTTAATTCACTAACAATGCTCAACCAACTTTCTATTTTTCTATTTGATTTTTGTTCCTTTTTAACTAGAAAATAGAATTATTTTCAATATTCTTGACCGAAACAAATCTCACAATCAGTAAGAAAACTGTGTTAAGAGCCACATTTCAAACGATTAACCGAATCTAAATCATGGCGGATCTTGATAATACGCTATTTCCCATAGTACTGCTTAGTTAAAGTCTGCAATATGCACTAAAACAATATAAAATATAAAATCAGCATTATTATACTCAAAATCAAGCTACCAAAAGATACGGTAAAAGAAAGATACGTAATACGTAAGAAATACACATATCTTGCTAACTACTTCTTTGAAAACAACCGTAAATATTTTACCCTATATAAATAGTCCTGGATCTCATTTATTATTGTATTCGGATCCCTCACTCCTCAAAAATAAATTTCGAATAAACTCGTTAATAGTAAAGTCTCCGTACTACCTTCGGTTAAATGTTCATAATTTCAATCGATAACAAAACCGAGGAACGTTTAGCAGCGTCTATTCATAAAATTCGCAGTTCCTAGGTCATAACCCGAAGAGTACTTTATTATCATAGTGATTCTTAATAATTCGCACTTCCATTCTTAATAGTAATCGATTAATAAAATTCTTAAGTAATCGATTGGCAGGTCACTAGAAGAAACAAGAAAGGATACGAAAACAGATAGATATTAGAATTCATTTTCGAGATCTAAAGCTTTGTCAATGAGACACATATTAAAGCACATCAAGCAGGATGCAGCAGCACGCTGCAGGAGAGGACGTCACGAAGACCGGAGAGTCCTATATAAGCAAGAGCAGCGTAGCACGAGTTATTTATCGAAAAAAAAGCACGTAAAAGCGTTTGATTCGAAGTAATTATGGTACCAGAGTAAAACGTTGATAGAAATCTTCGAAAATAGTCGATAAGGTGCTAGAAAAAAATTGGGCTCGTCCGGGATTTGAACCCGGGACCTCTCGCACCCTAAGCGAGAATCATACCCCTAGACCAACGAGCCGCGCAACGAGAGAGCGTATAAGCTTATATTGATAGTGTGACGTAATTCATTGCCATTTGTAGACTAAAGTTTTCTGAAAACCTTTCCGTTCTTGGACATGCTTAACTTAAAGTATCTTGTAAAGAAGATTTTCCCGCGTTCCGAGTTCTTTTCTTTGGTATGTATTTTAATTGGTTTTTGTCTATATAAATGATTTATGTTTCGGTATTGCGGGATTCGATCGCAAAAGCTTACACTCCTGTGTAAAAAATATCTATATTATGCAAATGAGCAACGGGATAAAGAAAATGCAATAGACATCAATGGAGATTGAATATAATGTTAAAATTTTTAATTCTTACCTTCCTTCAAAATAATTAAGGAAATACTTCAAAACATTTCTTTGAATTTATTAATACCTTTTTAATTATTTGTGGGTCTATTAATAATAGGTTATTATTTAATTAGGTAATAGGTACCTATTAAATTTTAACTGAAATATTTCCCTTGATTAACTAAAATCTTTTACTGCCAATGCTACAAACAATTGCGGTCCTATTTTAAAATAACCTTCTTATCATAAGGCATATAAAGGTTGTGAATTAAATAAGGCGCAGTTTTCTACATCATCAAATGGACTTTCATGATTAACTTTTCTCAGTATTTAGATTGCTATGTTTACTCATAAATCTACGAACCTCGCAGTATGGTCATTCTGCGTAAGAAATAAAGTTCAATGACCTTACCTCCCAAAAATCCGGACGGTTCGGTCTGGCAAGAGACGACTAGATTGTCTCTTCTTTCGCAGTCCTTTGCCTTGCGTTGTGGAAGCGATTTTCGGTCCTAATCGTTGTAAATAAATGAATATATAGGCATAACTATATCCAAGAAGAGAAATTTAATCGCATAAACTACGTATCCTTGCATAGAGGTGTTTCATCGCAAATCTGTACTTCAAAATAGCTAAATACATTGGCTTACTCTTTTCATGAATCAATCAGTCGACAGTTGACAGTGGATTTAAGTTAAACTTAATTGGTTATCATAAAGAGAACATAATAAAACATTTTTATCATGTACATTAACTGTATTTGTGAATAATATTGGGATAAAACAAGTTAATACTCCAACGCTGAATCATACGATACTAAAATAACTTCAAGACAGTGAAAGGAGTTAGACTATTTTAAAATAACCACATTAAAAACCTTTGATATTAGCTGCCCATAATTATGTATGTTCATTGTTTATCACGTGATATTGTGTTCAAGTTTCAGGAAAACCTCTTAAGCAAAGATGTAAAATCCTGTCTTACGCTGATGATCAAGACTATTTAAAATGATAAAATATTCTTACCGAATTCATTTAAAACATTAATAAAAATTTGGTTTTTAAATATCAATACTTAATGATCCTATCGTCAAAGCATTCATATATGAACAACATTTTTTTAACTGCTCCGCTTCTTGCAACAGTCATTCGAATCTTGATATTTTATCAATTTTTTGGAGTATTGCTGGTTAATACACAGAATATTTCCCTACACACAGCTTAATCTTCTAGGCTTGCATCCCAGCAATGTGCAGTATAACAAACTGTTTTTAGTTTTTTCTTTTTTGAAGAAGATCAAAACTATTCCCTATATCAACACCTCATTGATTACTACGCTCTGGAGACGATTACCCCCCTTGATTACTGTATGAAACCGTTTACGGTTATAGCCCATCTCTCTAGTCCTATACGGAATAAATTTCAACATTTCAACCAAAACTTTCCTTGAAATTAAATGAATGGTTTTATTATATTTTTAAAGCGAATTACCTTATCATGGAAAGTCCTGGATAGCCAGGTGGATTTGCCTTCGACGAAAGGGGTGGCGGGTTCGAATCCCGGTGGTGTTCACACGTTCTCGTACACATTGTGTTGAGTATGGATAGCGATATGAATTATGAGGGATCTCAAATACGGCTGTGTGGGAGTCGATGAGCCGATCACAAATTACCCCCCATGCTCCACTAGGACTTAACTTTTCATTCATCATGTATGTCTTTCACTTCGACCTTCACAAATCACTTTGGATTGACCGTGCTTAATACATGTAGGTATTGCGCTAAAATCATATCGAAATCCATCGTTTCAGGAGGATTGTGTTAGGTAATACGGTTGAATAAGTAAACGCTCAGTCTAATGTCAGTGTTACTGTCACTAAACTCAACTGATTGGCGGGTAACTTTGTGGTATTCCATGACAAATATGGAAGAAATAAATTTGCATAGTTGTTTTTAAATAAATTAGGAACTAGGTTCATTTGTGAAAAGTAGTTCCTTTTTATTTCTTCCATATTTTACTGTCACTATATCTGGTGACCGAGTACGAACGCTGGTTTAACATTAAGTTAAGTTCTTTCAATGACTTCGATAGATAGTAGTAGTATTGTTGGAAGGGCTTCAACAACTAAGGTCATTTCGAACATATGGGCCACCACCGGGAATCGAACCCGGGACAGCTTCCACCAAAGGCTAACGTGCAGCCCACTTTGCTATCCGGGAGCCTTTATTCCGATGGAAATTGTACGAAGTGAAGACACTCTTGACGTGTCTTGCTTGTTATACTCCTCAGTGATCGTCTTGTGACACCTAAGGAAACGTATTTTGTTTACAGTTATGCAGATGAAGATGAACATTTAACTAAAGAGAAAATGATTCACACACTCCAAATACCTATTAAAACTGGCGAACTCTTCTGTATTATTCTTAACTTCAGTCTCTTAAGATATATCATTATCGTTCTACAAATATACAAGTGCAAGATTCTTGTACTTGTTTAAATCTAATATATGATTAACCATGTATAAACTTCAATAAAAATGTTTTTTGAGCACAGTATTTTGTGCTCAGCAAAATAAATAAATATTCATACTAAAGTAAAGAGGATAAACTCCTTGAAATTCCGCAGTAGTCATAATCTTTCGCATGAAATATATGTTGAAACTTATGAAAAATTTGTTCATAGTAGAAAGACTTAGTTCTTTCCCGGCGAATGCTGTGAATACATTCTTCGCGGGATCTCAGCCGGGTGATATTCTCACTCACCCGGCTCTTTCTCCCGGCCATACGCACCCGGCTGAGATCCCGAGAAGAATTTAGTTCATAGTAGTTTTGTATGGTTGAGAATCAGTGCATTAGTATCGATAAATAGAGGAAATGTTGGTCCTTAGTATCGGAAATATCCTGAAGTTCTGTGATTTAAAATTTTCTTTGACGTTTTAATATTCTATAAAGCATAAATTATAACTAAGAAACAATTCTGGAGCCAGAATTGTACATAGTCCTATGTCAGTCAGCTATGGAAAACTTTAAGGTATCAAAATCATACTGAAAGCATAATAAATGTATGCTTTTTGTGATTTTCGACAACTGTTTGAACAGGAAAACAAATTTAAAACTATTTAATTACATATAAGTTAGGAATTCTCTTTATGAATTGAGATGAACAATTATTTTAGCAATACTTACTTAAATTGATGAATTCCGTTTATTATATTTACCAAAAATTTCAATCATCGTGACATCATAGTTTATACTACTGCTAATAGTATTTACCTATTCTATGCAGCGTTTGAAATTCTCAATAATCAGATCTACATCTTTAAACCAATATAGATTGCCTTGAATGTGTAAGGCATTCTCTGGTAAGATACATACTATATCATAAAACGAAAGAACTGTTAGGATTTTGAAAAGAGTAACGCTGCAGATTGCCGAGGGAATACTCAACTAAAAAGCGAAAATTGAAAAAAATGCAAAATAATAACAATACAAAGCATATACACTCGGGACTTTAAGAAAATAACATGTTGTATTTGAACAATACTCATTACTAAATTTATCACAGGTGATAAAAATTTTATTTGTTGAATTTCCATAAAAATATTTCAAATAGGATTTTTTATAAATTCAGGTAGCTCTTTATTGATATATTTTCATTAAAGTGTCAGCTGTTCACCATCATCCATCTCGAGTACTTCAAATGTGAAGATAGCTCGTAAATTTATTTCGAAAAATGCAGTGGAGTGAAGCGAGTGGAATCAAGTTATAGATATAATTCAGTTTTCCTGGGAAGAAAGATATATTAACTCATCGGTCAAAAATTATTCATTCCATTAATCTACGATAGAGGTAATGTTTAAGACAAATATTTTAAAATAATGAGGTGATGAAAATTTTCAAATTGCTTAATGGTACGATGATAATCTTTACATTGAAGCGGAAAGATTTATATATTTACTATGTCGTGAGTATCACTTTCCGCGATTATGTAGTTTCCGGCATGCCAATTATGCTTCAAGTGAATCCTTGAGCAACATTTTTTTGTAACAAAATAGCTTGTTTGATTAACAGTTCAGTAGGCCTGACTAAGATTTGTAAGACCACCAAACGTCGAGCAACATCTCTCGCTTATCTTATAGACTAGCTCTATCGAATAAGTGGACGGATATTAATATCAAATGAATGCTTTACTACACCTAGAATCTTTTAGACCTTCAGCCGTTGTCCGAGAATCTTTCGATTCAGCATGCAAAATAAACTCGCATTACCTTTGTCATTTATGTCAAAAATGTTCCCTGGTAATTATCCCCATTGACTACACAAACACGCACAAATCTGTCTCGTTCAGGTACGCAGAAAGTGTGCGTTTTTTCCTCTGCCATCGGAGAGCGAGGAAAAAACCCATTTGTACAGCTTTAACTCCACTTAAAGCTACAGAATAACCAACATTTTTTTAAGGACGCGAATAATGAAAAAAATAAGCAAAAGGAGTGGAGGGAGGAGTGGGGGAGGGGAGTGGGAGGAAAGAAGTGGGGGAGAGAGCAAAGCCTCCGATGGAAAAAAAACCAACGTGACCACGAGTTGCAACAGGTTGCAAAGCTATTTTTTCTCTCTCTCCCTCCCGCCCTCGACGACCGAACCGAAAAAATAAATAAATAAAAAGAAAAACAAACGACGAATGGATACGAGAAAAAACGCGGTAGGAGAAAAAATAAGAGAGCGGACGAAATACGTCGTGCGGATTGAGGGCATTCGAAATAAATAAAAGGGGAAAAAAGAGGAGAGGATGCGTGTGACATCTCACTTTCCGAAAAAACCATAAACTTATGTATTGGGGAAAAGAGAGCGAAGACCTCGCTTTTGCACAGAAATGGTCCCTTGGACTGTCTCCCACGAGAGGAAAAATATAAAAATCCGGGAGTGTGGGGCGGGAAGAGGAAGTATGAATAAGAAAAGGGACCTTGGGAGAGGTGAGAAAGAGTGAGGGAGGATTTTTTTGGAGACGGAAAGGGAATAACACGGACGCAGATGTGTGCGTCACCGGGATGTGACAAGCAGCCGCACACCCACTCTTTCCTCTCCCCTTCTAACACACTTCCCTGCTTCTCTCCCCCTGTTTCTGCACTTTCCCCCTTATCGCTCCACTTCCCTCCCGCACTTGCAACAGCCTGCCTTCGTTTCTGCCCCCCCTTCCCTGTGCATCTCCCTGTTCCTTCATCATTTTACTCTATTACTCACTTCCAAACGATGACCCAACTGAATTGCCCTTATCCTTCCTACATAGATGAGAACTGTGTCCACGAGTTTCTCGTGGATTGAACACGATCATAAAAATATCTCACACTGAAACACACGATATTATTATATTTAGCTATTATCTCGAATTTTCTTAAGAAAACCAACTTTTCGCCATTATATTATACTTACATCATGAGTTACTACTTCTATCATGATTATATCTGCTTCCCACCGCATTATATTCTCATAGCATAAACTAAATTACTAAATTAAATATATTCAAGTAATTAAAAATGTAATTATTATATCATAAAAAGATTATCATTTTTATCAATACCTAATGTAAATAGATCCCTGACTTCTAATGTAATAGAGGTCAGAGTTCAGCTAATCGTAAGACGCAATTGATTCGATTCCAAAAGACAATGGAGCGTCGATACATGAACGTCAGAAGGTGGGATGAACTCCTCAAACTAAAAATATTGGAAGGGAGTGAGCTTAGGTGGAAGAGAGGCCCATTTGGGCCTAACCTCACCAATAAGGGGTCTATCTATCTATCTTATAGTATATAGCAACTGCGAGATTGTAAATTAAACGAGAAAGTTTTAATTTATCTCATTTATGTATCAATTACGTTATGAATACATGAATACACTTTGGATGAATAAAATTATGAATAGCAAATTGTTGTTGCAATAAAGAAAGTCTTAATTTTTAAATCCTTTGGCCGAGAAGGTTAAGCTGGCGCTGCTACCTAAAACGCACGTACGAAATGGTTTCCTTTAATAACTCTTCGATAATGTTATTCAATGAAAAAATGCAAGAGACAACAATTTACATAGCTGAACGTCTGATAATGGAAATTGGAATGACAGTTTACTTTACACAATTAAAGAGACATAAGCACTCTACTTTCTACATAGGTAATGGGACTACCAGATCTTCTGTGATCATAATACCTTTTCATAAGCAAGACTCAGGAAGACGGAAGAGGCAGTACTTTTTCTTAATTTTGATTGTGAATCAAAAAGTATCCTCATGTTTCAATCTATTCTTATTTCTAAAATGCGTTCTTCAAGAATTAAGAATCCTAATTTTAAGCGTTTATTCGGAATATTCATTCTTCTTCAACTTCAATATTCACAGTATAATCATCCATCGTCAAGATACGTGTATTCCACAACTTTAAAGTTATTCTCAAGAAACAATCATATCTGAATACCTTATTTCGAAAATAAAAAATTATTCTAAGGTAGACCTACATAATATTCCCATAATCAGCAGCTTTGAGTTTCATGCTAATGTGTCATGAAATCATCATAACTTATCGAAATCATCATAACTTATCGAAATCATGATAGTAAACTAAGAGAACCTTTCCATGCTGCATTGTGCAGGTATCTGTTTTTCCTTAGCTTCTTCCTCAAGGTCGATCTTCATTGACCGTGGGACAGTTTGGTTCTGAGGACCTCCTTGTTTTCCGCCCCCTCTGTCACGCAAGGGTATCTCCAACGTCCTCCTTTCGACCATATCCTTATTTCCTTTTTTCCCCTCTGCGTCCTGTCTTCTCTGTTTGTCCATCTCTGAGGTTCGTCGTACGGTCTCGCTTCCCTTTATTTGTTCTACATCCGCTTAAACTTCATTTGCATCGTTAGCGTAAACAGAAATCTGAACGAGCTCGATTCGGGTATTTTGGACGACAGCCACTGGAAGACAAGCATATCTCGCAGAATATTTGGTGCCAACAACGTCGTTACGAAGTTGAATTGAAATCAAAACTGGTGAAATGACTGATATCGTAGAGTAGATATTCTTTTCAACCATAATCATGAACACAACAAATTCATCCAATCCAAGACCGAGTAATTAAAGAATTTAGAAAGAGTAAAGAGGGATTTAAACGAGAGAACTTCAGTTTAAAAAAGAATCTTAATTTCGATCTTTACCATTCTCATTACAAAATAAAGATATCCTTCAATCTATCGATTTCGTTCTCTAAGCATCTCTCGGCAACAAAGTGTTTATTCAAATGGAATAATTTCTTTACTTGGTTCTATAAAATTCAAAAATAGTTAAAGCTACAAAAATTCAAGTATTACCTAGGAATTATCTGATGATACTAAAGCGTTTTTCCCGGTCAGAATTTATCTGGAGGACATAATAACTATAATGATTCGCACAAACTTACAAAGTCATATTCACAGTCATTTAATGTTCCATACTCCTTAGGACAATACTTTATGATTCTGAGTCCTTTCAAGATGGAGAGAGGCGCATATTGATTTTAGCATAGCAAATTGGAAAGCAAAACGCTCTAACCTTATACTCCACCCACGATCAATCTCTAACGTAATTCCCTTACCACAGCTAGGACTAGGGCGACCTCTTCTCTATGAATAACGGATCGTGAAAGAAAAATTAAATTTAATGAACTCTTTTCCCCCCAAGATATATTTCCTCGCAATCCTTGCCCTCTACCCTCCGCTCCGTTTTTCCTTTAACATTTTCATTTTCACCTTTAACTCCCTCATCACCATCTCTCTCTCTCTCTTTAATTCGGTCGCCCTTCTTCCTACACCCTTTCCCACGCCCTTAATGTCCACTCCCCCATCCTATTCATCTCTCCCTTAAACGTCCAACCTTTGTGTCTCTCCCTTGCTCACTTCTCCCTTCCAATCTGCCGTCCTTCCACCCATATTCTCTCCTCTTACATTATCCTTTAGCCACAATTCCTCTTTCCTTCTTTTTCTCTCCTTCCTTCCTTCGTTGACCAACCATATTAATCCCCTTCCTTCCTCTTTCTCTTACCCCTTTCGCATGCATTCTGTTCATAGCCTCCTTCCTTCTTCCTCCATTCCGTCCACTTAACTCTATGTAATTCGCTCGGATCCAAAAGCCCTACAGAAATCCTCAACGTCGAAATTTCCAAAATACGGAACCCCTTTCATTCGCCGAATCTTTCAGCGCGCATTCTACAAAAACTTTCAAAAGTGTCAGAAGGGTGTTACACGTCCCGTCCTAAAGTTGTGGAGCAGTCCCACTATCATCCTCATTTATCGTCAATAAAAGTTATAAATATTGGACCTTCTTTTGTATTTTATGTCATTTGAAAGAACTAAATAACTTTTCAAGGAAGGCCTTCAATGTAGATAGCTACCTCTTCAACAGGTACTCACCCGGTCACCGGTTTTGGCCAGAAAGTTTCCTTACAATGTACAGAGTGGCAGACAGCACTTCAGACCATTGGCCGCCCGGAATCAGCAACTGTCATGTCATTATTAATAAATAACATTTACTATTTAAAATATTTTCAAGGTCTTCCTATTTCAGACATCTTAACACGGCGTCTCCTAACCGTTGAAATTCGACCGACCGTAGCTTTAGAGGGAATTTTAAAATTACTACTACTATTCACATCTTTTAATTGGAAGATGGTTAAAATATCTTGAGGAGAAATACGCATTGATTAGAATTATCGACATAAATATCTGTTCTGCTCATTCTACGATCAAAGGACTGTACTACTACCACTAGTGATAATTTATACTTTTATTCATTCTCAAAATTTGCTTCAAAAAGAATCAAAAGTGGCAACTTCAGAGAGAAAGAGAGTCACATACGCACTAATATCTGGGTTCCATATAGAGGAAAATTGCCCACCTGAACTATGTAACTTACCTATAACTCTCGACTTATTATGAAAAAAGCTACATCTGGACATAATTTTAATTTCTTCGTTCGGTTACTCGTTACATTTTCAACGGAAATCAGGAAGATATACTCTGAGATACTTGTCCCCGTAAATGAGTAAAGACGGTGACAGTAAAAGTTATTTTCTTGTTTAATGTGTTAACGGCCGAGGTTTTTATTATTCTTGTTAATGAATTATTATGCAAAATGAAAAACTATTACCGAAATAAATTCATCTGACGACTCCCCGTTAGAAGAGCCGTTTATGATTATTCAATGCTACAAAATTCAATAAAGTAAAAAAATCGTCTATAGAATAAAAAATATTAAATCAGAGATGAAAATACCGATCAAATCAACGGAATTAGCCACTTGGAGTCAGATCTGGAAAATAATTAGTTTCTGTGAGTATAACTTATACATCCATTGGTTGCTGTTTAAGACGTTAAAATAAAATGCATCGATTTTTAAGAATATGATTTCGAAATGTTTTATATTTTTCGTTTCCGCAAGAAACTCAGTAAAACGCTTTCAAAAAGACGTCTGGACGACCAAATTTAGCCACGAAATATATGGAAAACTTTTTAAAATGCGCGTTGTATCTCGGAGGCTTTAGGGCGCTGGATGTCAAAGCTCCAGTCACATTGGGGGGTTTAGTCGCCCGGAGCTTTTGTCGGCATCCCACACTCCCTTCCTATCGCCCGCTCACCCCTTCTTATCTCCAGATTTCCCCTTTACCTTTTCCCCTCTCCTGCACCACCCGAGAGGACCACTACAGAATCCTTATCCATCCGCCCTCCACGTACGCTACATTTAAAGTGTCTGTGTGTGTGCGGGCAGGAGAGGAGAAGCGAGATAAAGGCTGAGAACCCTGAAAGGGAGAGAGGTCCGCGAAGAGAAGAGAAGAGGGATCGATTGTGTTTTGTTTCGCGAGAGGATCCGAGCACACTTTAAAGAGACTTGAAAAAAAACGAGTTTTTGTGTGCGAGTGATGGATCCGGCGATAACGTGGGATTAACTAACTATTTCCAAAGAGCCCTCCACGTTTTCCCCGGCTCTGAAATAAGGGTTTATCCAGAAAGAAAAGAGCGGACGGGAAGGGGGTTTTTGTCGCGCGAATTAAAAAAAAAGCGTAAACGGATTTTTTTCCTTTCCGTCGTAAAAAAACAGAAAAATGTGTTAGCGCGCGGAAACGAACGGATCTCGTTTAATTGGCGGTTTTATAAGCGGCGGATAATTACTTTACGACCGTAAACGCGTTTTAAAACCGGCACGTTTTACAATTGGGTGGCCATAATCCTCAATTTCAATTCTCGCTGTTTGCCATTAATTTATTCCGGGTGAAAAAACGGCCTCGGAATCGTCCTGACGGTCCTCGGGCATCAAAGCAATGATGGGCCAATTACGCCTCTCTTGCTCCTCTTAAAACGTTCTCAATCCGAACGAATGCGTCGCCTCGGAAATATGCTTCTTTCGTGCCGACTCTCCAAATTAAGCGTTCAATCGACATTGCGCCGTCGACACCTTTTTAAAGAATACGCTTTTTTAAAGGTGTGCCTTGAATTTGACTTTCGGCACCGGTGTCATACAACACGGAAGATGAAAAGAGGAAACTGCAGTTGCTCTTTGCTGGTTAAATTTAACGGAAGGATACGTATCAGATTCGCTACAAAGGTCTATGGTCAAACTATAACTTGTGACAGTTGAATACCCCGATGTAGGCTTCTGAGAATATATCTCCTATTTACCTTTCGACATACAAATTTATAAAAGGAAGTACAAGACCCTTTGTCACAAGAGCCCTGAAGTCATTTAACATTTAACTCCTCACATGTCCTCGCTATTGTTATTATAGCGTATAAATGTAGCCGGAAGTTATGTTATCAACAATTTAATTCAATTAAATATATTTAATTTGTTGGCTCTAAACAATAATATTAGTCACGAACTCGAGAAAGATCTTCGTCTTCTCGAAAGAAACCGAATTTAAAGGAAAACAACGAAGAAGAAAAATTTCCTGAACTCACACCAACACGTGATGACACAGAATGAACTTTTTTATTTATTGCTTTTCCTCTCGATATAAATTCTGATATTGATTTTTGATAACTCTGTTTTCACCTAAGGCCAAAGCTAATATTTTATATTTAACACTTACTACGTACGTTTTGAAAATGATACATTTATGTAAAAGTACGTCACAGCGAAAATAAACCGAAGTCATTAATGTTTTAGTCAATGAAAGACATCATAGAATCCCAGGACATCTTCATTATAATGTACGAGATGCTAATACGATGCCGATATTATTATGCACAATTTTTATGCTTTCAATTTGATGAGCGGAAAATGAGCTTAATGAAATATTTGCGACTGACATGACATTGACGACGAAAGTTTTTTTTAAATAATTGCTGTTACACAACTTAAGTAATTTCACCAATCCCAAAACTTTTATAGTCGTCCTTTTTCAGGAAAATGTTCTCTTTGGAATAATTCTGATGTATTGATAAATATAGGAAAACATAACCATAGTTCATATGAAAGAGCAGCAAGCGCCAAATTTTTTTACTTAAATATTTATCCTATCTTCAAACATTACAAAGCCATTGGATACATGATTTTTGCAACTGTTTCTAAACTTCGCCTTGCATATTGGATTACACATAACTCTGATGTTGTGATTTTGAGATACATTACGACACTTGGGTGAGTTAAAATGATTTGAAACCAAATAAAATCGTATCCAGCTCACAAACCAATTCAACGACAAGCAAGGAAAATGAAAAATTTCGAAATTAATTATTTGCTTACATTGAATTCCGTTATTGCGAGTTACAGATTACTATTGCAGGATCTGAGAATCACATTGTGGATCCAGATATAAACTGCCGGTAATTTACGAACACGTATCAAGAGCCCATACAATGCAATAGATAAGAAAAGATGCTGCTACATCTCCAATTTGACTAGGAGGAATCGCAACACACCCACAGTCCTGTAGAGCAAAATCAAGAAGATATTGTCTCGTGCGAATTTCCATGAAAAATTAAGATTGCGTTTTCTTCCCGACGTATCTACTTCGTTCCAGGATTTAACTATTCTTATCCTATGTCGACGTTGTCCAACTGCTCACTCTTTCGCATGGGCTGGAAAATTACCGCATGTCTCGTTCTATTTCCGCTGCACGTAGTCGTTCGTCATGCGTTGTGTGTGACATTGAGATGTTGCGTAATTCACGTGACATATCGCCAATCGCGCGATTTGAGGCAATGATTTATGTGACGATCGTGAGCATCAGGTCGAGTTTGAAGAGGACGAAACTTGGTCACTTTTTCGACAACTCTATGGGGGAAAATCAATTAGGGGCGCGTTTTTTTGCTCCATTGCCGTTCATCACCAAGAACATGAGCCCAAATAAAATTTACGGAAAGAACCACGAGGATTGCATTCCACGATTTTTCCACGCGGGAATCATTTTAGGGCTTCTGCACGAGAAGGATTTTAAAATCAAATACGTTAAAACATTATTCGAGCTGGGCTCTTTGAGGTTGCCAATGTAAAGCACTCATGAATTTCACAATCAATCTATACAAATACAACGCCTACTTGTATATTTCTACTTGTAACTACATTTGATTGTTTTGACCATCCTATAAGCACTTTATCAGTATTTTCCATCGCAAAGAATACAATGAAAACTTTCGAGGTAATTTTAACTATCAGCTGTTTGAATCTAAGTCATATGCTGTAAAATGTCTTTGAAAAGTGTTTAACCGAATGTCAAAGCCTAAATAGAAACCATAAGAGCCCACAATAATCGGTAACATTAACTCTACGAGCTCAAATCCGTGGTCGTACACTGAAAATGATCTACTTGTCCTCCCTGCCACACGCCGAAAGGCGGCTTGCAGGGCATTGATGTAGATTTGGATATCCTAACTAAACTAATACAATAATGTATTACTTTATTAAGTAGTTAAATCTGATTAAAATTCAGCTTGAAGTTTTGTAATCCTTTGGTTATAAATATTGAGGCCTGATTGAGTTAAGATATATGAGAAAACTTCTATCGTATTAGCACAGTGACCCTAAACTAGGGGGATCAACAGACCCTTAGGGGTCCGCAAAGTAATCCAAAGGGATCCGTGAGTAGATATGTTGGTCCTAGTTAATACTGTGTTTAACTACGCTATTTTCTGTTCATTAAATCCATTGAAGCAATTCAAAACTAAAATGTTCGTAATTAATTGCATCTACTTGGTAGGACATAAAATTTACATAAAACCTCAACATATATGTCAAAACGCAAATGTTTCAAAAAAATATGAGCTAAAGGGGGTCCTCATACCATTGAAGTTTAACAGCCGCTGTATTAGAAGAACAGAAAATGGTGAGTCAGCCGCAACAGAAAAGCAAAAATTGATGGTGTTTGAAGGGATAATTATTCAGTCTCACGTTCATATGGCTATAAGTTGCCTTATACTTCTATATTACTGTTAACGTTTTGGATATAACGCTGGACTTTCAAAAATTCATCTACTATAAATCTACTCAGGAGATATCAAGTTAAACAGAACAATAATTAGTTAAGGCATGCTACAGCACTATGCAAATATGGTAAAGAATAATTTCATTCGTCTTTTTACAGAAAATGAATCCTTTCCAGAATAGAATACTAAGAAATGTGCCATGTGTAATCATTCCAAATTATATCAGGAACAAATTAAAATTCTCCGTCCAGTATTGCCGCATTCTTTTTCGCTGCATTTTCAGAAACAGAATCTCCAACTACTCTCTCCGAAGAAAAAGAAACGAGAGAAAAACCCAGCCGAGAATCGAACGACGAATTAGTTCAGTGATAACATTCTTCACTCCGCCAAAATTACTCGGAGAGGTAAAGCGCCGAAAAAATTCTCCACTGAGCTTTTAATTAACCGTATCCTTAAAAAAAAAAAACTTTCTAAAGGCACGTCCAGACGGGGAGGAGTTGTTAATAATTTCAATTAAATCGGCGCGTTCCTTTTCATTCCCGCGAAAAACTTCGGGTCCGTTTGAAATAATGCGCTGTACGTAACGGCGAAGCGAAGGCGAGTGCCAGCTCCCCCAAAGCTCTCTCCACCCCTTTCCGTCGAACGTTTGATTAAGTCCATCCATCCTAAATCGCACTAATGAATCCCAGTTTCCAAAAGCAGAACTCCTTTTAATAGACTCCGAATCAGGGCGTAAAAAAATAGGAGAGAGGCGGAGAAAATCGACAAGATTCTTCCGGCGCAAAAAGGGAGGGGGTTGGAAAAATTCGCACTCGTCCCTTCATTTCTTCTCCCCTCTTTGGATTCTTCTTCCCCCTTTTCCACGAGACTTTTTTATCCTCCAATTCTCGCCCGCATCCGCCGCGCTCTTACACAACTCGCACCGAATCAAACTCTTTCAATAATAACCCTTCTCCCGGACCGGGGTATGCGCCAAGAATCGATTCTCATGCCTTCTTTCTACTTTTTTTATTTCGGACGGATGGCGTGCTTGTTTTTTGCCCTTGGTTTTTTTAAACGAGAAAATAAGAGAAACGAAAAATTTCCTTTCATTTCAGTTGACCGAGTCGTTCGTTACTTTATTTCTTTGTTTTCGGAAGCGAAAAACCTCCGCCTTTCCTCTTATACGTGGAATCGAATGGCTTTATATGTTATAAAAATGGAAATGGATTCTGCGGAATCATGTTTAATGCAAAGGTTTATCGCTGCCTCCTTTATGTGCGCATAAGTATATGAACGGGAGTGCAGTGCGCTCACTTTCCCGAAGAACAAACAGAGAATGAAAATCATGCAAGGCGTGCGGTAGATACCAATCTGGCTCGATCGCGATCCGATGAAAAATGTCTCCATTAAAATGCGAGATGTATATCCTTGATGAAAAAGCAAATAATTTATTTGCTGGATCATGTGAATGCAGACCTCATCGCGGACTTCTTAATTATTTTTTCGAACGCTTTTTCCTATCCATGAAGTCTAAATCTGTAACCCTCGCTGGACGTCTATCCTCCTTTCATCATTGAAATCTAAGATTTAAATTGAAATTCAATTCTCTCGCCAGAGACGCTTTATTTACATCTTATATTAGAGTGGACTACATTATGTAACATTTAACATTTTCTTCGTGTCCTCAGGTTACTTTTCTTGGTATAATCCGTTTCGGATTTTGTTCATCTCTCGTAATTTATTTTTTAGTAATATTTCGCATTTTTAATGATAAGGTTTTCATAGATTCGATAAATGTAGATTCGATTTTATTTCCTAAGCTTCACTTAGGTATATTAAATCTACAACTAAATCTTTCCAATTTTGTCGATTCAAGTTAACGTTTATTATTAATTTAAATTGATTCGGAAGAGAATACTCCAATGTCTCAATTTCGCCCAAAATAAAAACGTTATATATGTATTTATTTATGTATTAGGGTGGACCCGACTTTAGTCGCTTAGGGCTAATACGAAGATAATTAATTTGAAAAATTTTCACATATTAAAAAAGAACTCAATGAGAAAATTATTGTTATTTTTTTACATAGTCTTCACCATCATTAGCGTTTACATTTTCTTTCTAAATTAGGCCATACAATCATCTGCGAAGGAGTCGTATCACGATCAGGTCACTCCATGTCAGTAAGCTAGAGCTTTTATGTGAAAATGCACCAACCCAGCTGTACAAAGCTTTCCTCGGGAAACAATTCTCACCTAAGTTAAGAGACATCTCTTTATGAATATTCTTAGGAGAAAATTTATCTGTCAGCGACAATCGCTGTTTAGTAAGCTGTTACTCAAGCGTATGCTTCACAACCACGACCGCCAATCTAAATCAGTGTTTTTAGAGACCAAGGATGCAACTGAAAGCATTTGCTTAGGGAGAGAACGAAAACTTCCGATACAATCCAGAACAATTGCGTGCTCTAGTTTTTAGTTTCCGTGGAAAGGGTTATCAAAACATTTAGGCGAATATTCTTTCCGGCCAAGTGGCGATGTTGGTGCCACTAGTGCTCATATTATAATCATCGTAAAATACAATTCAGGTACAAGGAAATACCATAGCGGCTTAACCAACGTAGGAAATCATTCAGAGTGGTATAAAATAATCGTACAGTTAAGGGGTCCCTACTGCATTTTTGTAAATTGCGATTACATACGAGATGGATCTCGAAAAACCGGAGAATGTGGACACCTATAATCTGAGAAAATGTAGAAACTGAATGTAGCACAGCTATGCTATGATGGGCACTGGCTATATCTTTGGCAATTCCATATCGGTTAATTCTGCAACCCCGAATTAGCTTGCGAATTCTGCAATAATTTTTCTAACAATGGCTATCGATTCGTAACATATTATTTATTTATTACGTTATTAATGTGATAATTTTATCGTTATCCAACAAAATGATAAACTGCACTTCACTGCCGTAAATTTGAAGTGATCTCTACAGTTTCACAAGTTAATGAAGCTTCCCCCAATGGCTCTGCATTTTTTGGAAGCTGGAAGTACATACATATAAAATAATTGAAGACAAAATCGTAGTATAAGCCGCAAATTCCGGATATACTTCCGGCTAAACGAAGTAGCTATTGGCTACTGATGGAATTCCACAACATTCAACAATATTCCTTTCGTAATCAGGATTATTATCTCTCCGGATTTGACTTGGTGTCTTCGGCTTTAGAGGCTTATCTCCAAATTCCGGGGATAGAATCGGGATTCCGGATCAGGATCTAAATTTCAGGGTGATAACGGATATATCCGAAATCGGCCTTATCTACCGGGCATCACAAATTAATCTCTTATGAAAATTAAAGATTTAATCCGCAAATGGAACCCTCCTGTAATTAAGCTTGGGTTTCGTACGTACAGCATTGAAACGAGAAGTTACGTTCACTGCAGTGTTATGAGTATGAGGGGAGCTGTATGATTCAAGCTAAAAAAGATATTTCTAGCTGTAGCTAATCGCATTTCCGGCATCTGGCGTTAAAGCATCATTATCATTATGAGGAAGATTTGACCGTGCAAAATAATGGCATTGCTCGTGACACAGGCTTGATATATGCCAATTATATGAAACTCAATTTTAAATAAAAACTAAAGTTTTTGAAAAATATATAATTTGAAACATTTATTACGCAACTGCCCGCTTACATTCTCACTGAACTTTTTCCGTCATCTCAAAGGATGAATTCATAATTATAATCTAACGAAGAATATGGTTCTTGGTGTAACCGTAAAAGTAGGCTAGTAAACGTTTGAACCTTTCTAAGGCATCTTTCCTTCCTTCACAAAGCGACAGATGAAATTCCAACTTTAAATTAGTGTGCCAAAAAATCCTAAATTTATCTCAAAATATCGCTTCAGATGCGAGTTGCGTCGCGAGGAATCCTTTTCAATAACGATCGCTTGAGGAGAAATATTTTATCATTCATTGTAAAATTTTTACCAAGTTCTCACTCCATCATTTATCTATTTGTGTCACCAGCCTCAAGTTCGATTCAAGACAATGTTAAGCCACTCCATCACTACGCAATTTCATTTATTATCTGAATGTTCGTTCATTTGGTGCCGTTTCGTTGGATTAATTTGACTAAAGAAGTCGAATTTTTTGCTGGGTTTATTTAATATTTATTGCATACAAATTTCATCCATATTTTTATTATGGATTAATTAATTTAGATACCAGTTTATTCTTGCCATACCATTCCAATCTTCAATGAAATAATATTAAGACCGGTGATTTAAAAACTTCCCTAGCAATGTAAATCTCCCGTGAGTGTACCCCACGGCAGTGGAATTGAGGCTATGGTGTGAATGAGGGAAATATTCCCCTCAATTTTACCCTATCATGGCTAAAATTCCTTTGATTCCTATCCATAATTATGAAGCAGGGCTAGATTTTTCATCATTTATCATGCAGAACCAAACAGGACCTCTCTACTACATATTCGTAATACTTAATTGAATGTTGTTGATTCAGTAGGAAATGAATTTTTCCTGTAAAACGCATAGCTGGAGGCCAGACAAGGCGCCATTGATCTCTGATGAATGCACGCTCCCGAGCAAAGTTTTATCTGGATCAACTAGAATCTAATCAATAATCCCCCTTTAATTATTCATTTTTCAAGTATTGATTTTCTCATATTCTTTGGCCTTGGACAGAATATCTTTCCCCGATACGTTCTCTTTAAAGGATGATGCCTGAGAAAATACAAGTCACACTCACAGCAAACAAACAGGAAAGTGCAAAAGTGCCTTCGAGGAATATGGAAACAAGAAATATATCTTATAAAGTCCTATTGCAATTTCAACCGTACGCAGGTATGTGGTAAGCATTCTTACTAGAAATGAAACAAAACGATTCCGTAAGATAAAGTATGCGTGTACATCCTGGTGTCACAGAGACGACGAAGAAACTTGAAAAGTTACCTGAACTTAATAATCTTTTGTATTTTCGCATAACTATAGCCGAAAGAGCCATCCTCGCAGGACGTTTCCGTACGATTTTCGGGATGAACCGTAGTTTCTAATATATCATTTAAGTAAGAGATGGATTGATTCAATAGAAGAGAGCTACGCCATAATGATTTAAATTAAGAATTACTACATGAAGCAGAAAAACTTTAAAAACTTTTAGATTTTATCATCATGCTGGATGACGTGAAATAACGTAATTGAAATGTATCGAAATATTTAGGGAACAGCAAGTGGGCGATATAATCATCAGTGTGATCACTCATATCTAACGATTTACCATCGCTGAAGCGGACTTGTTAGTGTTCCTGAGCATGCTGAAAGTCGCTTTATTAATTGTATGTTGAATACATTACATATTTCATGAACTGCAAGCATAAAGTGACATGTAGGAAACATAACTATAGTATAAGGCTGTGAACATTTCACGAAAACTGTGAGCACACTAAATTTTCCCCCTGCCACACGCCGAAAGGCGGCTTGCAGGGTACTAATGTAGATGTAGATTTGCGATTTCCAGAACTTTTTCTTCGACTGATCAGCCTAGGAATTTGGGAAATGTAACAGATTATCTATATATAAAGCAAATGTCTGTCCGTCCGTCCGTCCTCCTATTTACCTCAGAAACGGCTTGACTTAGAGATCTGAAACAAACTGCATTGTGTTTCTACGAGGCTGAAACCCTCGGGAAAACTATTTTCATCTCTGTAAAGTCCCGGGTTTGAGCCCAGGAGCACAAAATACGTTTCCATAAGAGATGTACGTAAATTACGTTTTCATGACTTGCAGAAGTCGTTTCTTTTACAAAATTAAACTAAACACAATGAAAAGAAAAGAAAAAAGAAAGAAAAATAATCATATAATCTTTTTTAGTCGGGAATCATTCATATAAATTCGAAATTGCGAGAACTTTAATAAAATAGACGTAACATTCGTTAAATTTTTCGGAAATAAACAAACCATCCCTTTGACTACCAACATTGATGAACATTGATTTCATGAGATATTCCATATAAATGCACGGGGATAATCAGTTAGTATACTTTCCTATAAGAATTGTACGTAAAATAGGTTTTCGTTACCTGCAGAGGTTTATTCTTTAACAAAATTAAATTAGAAACAATGGTACTACGAAATTGAGACAATTGTCAAAAGAAAGAAAAATTATCATACATTCTTATTTTAGTCGTGAAATATTGATATAGATACGAACTTTTGAGGATTTTGATAAAACACACGGA
>KZ308179.1:116576-160297 GCA_000376725.2 Ladona fulva
AAAACGCTCTTGAAGGAAGAGAAATATTTGAATGAATGAAATTCAAATGTGGAAAGATTAGGATTTCGGAAATGAATTACCATGTATAATACAAGGTTTAGATGTATATTAGAAGCTGTTTAACATTGATGGACATGGAACCCAAAAGAGAAGTATTACTGCCTTTGCTGCAAATAAATTTAAACTTTTTATTGTGTGATATGACTTTAAACGATACAGAAGTAGGCGTTACTTTGTAGTTATTATGATCTTACGACGGAAATTTTTTGTGCTTAGGAGGACCAGATATATACGATAATATATATATATATTTTTAAACGAAATTAAGTTCCGTCATGCTTGACAGGGAACAGGGACGTTTACTAGTAAGCAAATTATATTAGAATTTCAGGGATAAGATTTCAGAGATAATAATATGCAAACTTAGGAGACTACGAGTTTCAGACCTTTTTAAATGCATCTATTCAAATCATACCGCTATTCAATACTATTCAAACTCTCATTATTTTGATAACTACGTACAACCACGCATGATAGCGCTCCAGCCGCAAGCTCCCGGGTTCGAGTTCCAATCGGATTTTCCTGGTTAGGGATATGTCGTGATTTCGTCAATTGTTACTACTGTTCACATTATGTAATTGTTAAATGACTGGATGTTTTTGAGGGCACAGGAAAATAAAATTTACAAAATAAAATAACGATAATTTTCATAAATTTTCACCGACTTAATTGAAGTAGTTTAGAAAAGGGTTCTCTAAATCATTGATTCTCGACAGGAGCAACGTGGTACATACCTTTAGGGAACATGCCNGTAATTCTACTCTTGGTGTTTACACCCCCTGCCACACGCCGGAAGGCGGCTTGCAGGGTACTTATGTAGATGTAGATGTACTGTGCCTATCTCTCTTAACTTTTTCCAGTTCCTATGAATCTTTCCTCATTCTCCGCGATATTCTCTTCCCAACCAAAAATTCTGTCTCAAACTTCCTTCAGTTCACTCTCCTATGCACCTCTCAAGCTCCCCTTACTTCATTTCGCGTGACATCTCCAAAAACCCTCTCAACACAACCCATTCACCACTCCACGGCATTTACTTTACAAATTTCCCGTTTCTCCCATTCTCTTCAAAATCTCCATTCTTATTCTTCCGTTCCATTTCCTTTTTATCCACACCTTTCCATGGATTCCTTTCTTCACACACGATCTTCCCGACACCCACGGTTTTTCCCTCTCGAAGCTCCTTGCAGTGGTTCCTAACCTCTCGGAGCCTCAAGAACCTTCCCCTTCCGATACCTTCCTCGAGGCATCTTTCCCCTCCATCCGACCCAACATCCCCGCCCTTCACCTGTCCAAATTCCTCCCCTTTTCCCCTTCCCAGCATCCCACAATATTCCCATCCTCTCCTCGATATATTCCTTCCATGCTTTCTTTTTATTCTCTCTTTCTCTTCGGGGAAAAAACGTCTCCCTGCGGCCCCTTCCCCGACCGCCACTCGCCAACCTCTACGGAACAAGTTTTTCTCTCCTCTGCTACTCATCCCAACTTTCTTTTCCCATTCCTCTCTCCCTCTTTTCTGTTCTATTCGCCCCGTTTTTTCCTCTTCCTCACTCCATGCGCCTCTCATTTTCCGTGAATCTCGTCTCTCTTCCACTACATTTTCATCTCCCATCGTCGATTACATTGCTTCATCAGTCGTCTCCATTTTCTATAATGATATCTCTTATGTATTCTATTGCATAGTGTTCTCGAATTCATGTTTCTTTTCCGCTGCTTTTTTCCGAGTTAATTTATATTTTTAGCCACTTTCAGAGCTAATATCTGTAATTCTGCGATGTATAGTCTAGTATCCGCTAATGTTTTTCATCTTCGGGAGTTGAAAGAACAGAAAATTCATACGGCGCTTAAAAGACAGAGCTAACTAAAAAAATATTATATATTGCAATTTTACGATTTTCTAGTTTTAAATGGTGAGTGAACTATTTTTTCTGTTATAATATTCCAGTTAAACAATGTCATCGGGGAATTTCTGGATAATAGATCTTAAGGGTTCTACATAAAAAAAATCATTATACGCCATAAGAATCGGTTGTGCAATATTTAGAAAAGCATTGGTATCTTAGATAGAACCTTAATACAAAGACGAAGCTAACAGTCTTAAAAACTTGACAATCGTTGACTTCTATGTTTCGACTCGAATAACAATGTCGACGTCGATGGTTGCTTTGTTACGCTATAATTGAGGCAAAAAGTATTTCTTATTCGATAATTTTATTTAATTGTTCTGAGTCAGTCTTAAGCGTTGCGTAGAACTATTAAGTGTTCTGTAGAACTTCACGATGTACGAATTAACCAATTAGAACCTAGCGTAATTTATGATCACATGGCAGTTGATGAGGTGTCAAGTATGGACTTAAAAATTCCAAATTTCAAATTACTGATCACCAAAATGATTAAAATTTAAACACATTCTGAAACGATAGTCTTAAAAGCAGGATTTTTCTAACAACGCTAACTACTATAGTATCTATAAAAATTATGTTTTTACATAATAAATTAATGTTTAGATTCATAGGGGAAAATAACTAGATTCAATGGGTTAATTTATAATCATTCAGCATAATAATCTGGTTAAATACTGCCAACATACATAGAAGAATCTATACTTGTCACCCACGAAGTTGTTGAAAAATCTGAAGTATTGTTCAACTAACACGTGAATGATCAGAGTTAGTTTCCACAATTACGGTCTGCCGCCGGTCTTTGATGTCATTTATTCCACATCCGGTAGAATGCTTCTGCTTTGGGAATATGACTTGTGCTAGGCTTCACAAGTAAAAATAATTGATTTTTGGGTCTAATCTAAAAGTTTTTCTGCTTCAGGTAGTAATTCTTAATTTAAATCATTATGGCGTAACTCTCTTCTATTGAATCAATCCATCTCTTACTTAAATGATATAATTTGACATCCACTTTTTCTGGATTGTTAACTGTAAAACACCGTTGACGATTATGGAAGAAAATCGTATTGTTATTTAGTGCAGACTATTCATTCGTTTGAAAATAATATATGATATTGCTATAAATATGTGTAATGATCAAACAATGTATTGTTGTAGCTGCTATTATTTTTTATAATCATGTTAATTACCTCGAATTTCATTCATTCAAATATTTCTCTTCCTTCAAGAGCGTTTTGTAAAAATAATGCCCCCGAGGAATATGTTGATGAAATGAAGACTTAAGTTTCCCTCAATAAGGGAAATACCGAGTTATTGATTTGAAATGCGTCGTGTTGGCATCTTACAAAAATAAGAGTCTGATGAATGCTTATAAAAACGGCTATATGAAAAAAGGCCATTATAGTTTTCCTTTGGGCTATAATGTGCTGTTTTCGCACTAACTTTTAATCGATTCTATGAGATACATGTCGAAACAAAAGTTCTCTATACCCTACTTTTCGATGTACATGTACTAAGAATTATTTCTATTGTATTCCCTAGCCAATAACCAGAGTTGATGCCTGTTTTACGCTTTCAACGTTTTCCTTAAACCCTATTTTTTATAAGCATTCATCAGACTCTTATTTTTGTAAGATGCCAACACGACGCATTTCAAATCAATAACTCGGTATTTCCCTTATTGAGGGAAAATTAAGTTTTCATTTCATCAACATATTCCTCGGGGGCATTGTTTTTACAAAACGCTCTTGAAGGAAGAGAAATATTTGAATGAATGAAATTCAAATGTGGAAAGATTAGGATTTCCGAAATGAATTACCATGTATAATACAAGGTTTAGATGTATATTAGAAGCTGTTTAACATTGATGGACATGGAACCCAAAAGAGAAGTATTACTGCCTTTGCTGCAAATGAATTTAAACTTTTTATTGTGTGATATGACTCTAAACGATACAGAAGTAGGCGTTACTTTGTGGTAGTTATTAACAAAATCGTTAACATTGTGCTTTTTTATATAACTTTATTCTAATCTAAATAATGGAATAGTAATTATTATGGAAAATATGAACGTTCTAAAAGGCTTTCTGGTCCTTTATAACGATCTCCTCTCACCGAAAAACCTTCACGTTTCTTTTATAATTTCGAAAATCGATCTCTCAAGTTATTCTGACATCGCCAGTCATGTCTTCTTCCTAAGTATGAAAACTTTCATATTTCTTCCTTTAATTTCTTCGCAGATATTTCTTTTCCTTGTTATTCACATCCTCTGCGTCTTCCTAGGTCTTCATTTCTCGACTCTGATTATTCCCCATCCCACGCTATAATTATACCAGAACTCGTTAATGCTCCCTTCTCCCTCTCTTCTCATTTCTCCTGCATATATCTCTGGAAAAATATCAGACCGAAAAAAAAACTTTCTTCCCGTCTTTCCATTACTTATCGCAAAGATATGAGGTTACCCTCCTCTGAAAGTTCTCTCTCGAAAATGTTTTTCTACTATTTCTAGATTGCAAACAAGCTTATCTAAAAAATTTCAGACTGAATCAAAACGAAATGAACATCTCCCTGAAAGTAAATCTTCTAACTTTTCTGATGGAATTGTTTTTCTTCTCACTCGGTAGCTTAGGAAGTCTACCAGGGTTTACATCCCATTTTATGAACCTCTCTTAATTTATTTTCAATTTTGATAATAGATATTTCTTCGAAAACAAAACAATGATGTATGTAGTTCTCAGAATTTCATCTCTTCTGATATATTGAAAATGTGATGAATATTTCTAAATTAAGAAAACTATATTGGAAATGCAAGAGTTGTTATTTGGGCAAAGGTTGCGCTAAGAAGATATTTGATCTACTCATAAGCAAAATTAGGGTGAAAAATATTCACAATCTAACTTATACGAGCGCTGATTAGTGTTTGCATCAATGAGAGAGGAATAAAAACAACTTTTACTCGTTATCACAGAATTATAATCTTCCAAGACCTGGGCTTCAACGCATGGTTTTAATGAATGGGGTCAAACAGTGGATTTTGTTAAAATTAAAACTCTTGAAAATGTAGCAAAAGTACATAGCAAACTATCGCAAACACTCCAAATCTAAATTTTTGTGAAAAAGAAACTAATTCTAGGGTAGTAAAAATTCTTCCCCTCTGCTTCACATTTATAGCTACTACTTGTATATGCTGATTCTCTTCAGATTAATTAGCTTTTCCTTTTAGATGCCTATTTCCTTGTTCCTAATGCACACACAGCGTCACAATGCTAAGTCAGCCCTTAGTTTCAGTGAATATCTTCAGCGTTTTCTTAAATAAAAGAGAAAATACTCCACTTTGTTCATACTCTTACCACGATTAATTTCATACTCTTATAACAAACAGGAAATGAGCACTCAATAAAACTCGCTTTTCTATGTTTTGACTTTACATTCCCTAATATGGAAATCTGAAAACTAATCGTTACCTTGAAAAGCCTTCGTAAAAGAATATCTTTTCTTGATGACAGGTAAATACAACTTCCTCCCCCTACTTTATATGTCTTTCCTATTTCCTCCGCGAAGCGTCTCCTCCTTCGTATACTCCATGGAAGTCACTTCCTGACGACCTCATCCCTTTTCCACATCTCTTTCCCCGTTGCTAAGAACCCGCGCAACGGTACTCGCCGCCTCAAGGCGATGTACGCTTCGAAAGTAAAACTGTTATCATAGACGACGGCTAGGACGAATACGGCTCTCTATCGCGACGTTCTTTTTTCCTTGCGCATTTCGTGCTTCCTTTCGTTTCCTTGCGTCACGCGCATACGTGACCAATTAAACGCGAAACGATTCTCGTAGATAAAACCATTGACGTTTCCGATTCCTGAAACATTGAGGTAACATTCGTGTCATTCGGTCTGGAATGCTAATTCTCGATTGTCTCCGCTGGAAAACCCTTATTACAGAAGGACAAGGCGATCTATATTTCTTGTTTGCGATTGTTCGGCGACAAACAAAGACGACTTCGGTCCCATTCGTAGGGCGTTTACGACAACGGCGCTGAGATTAAGCCGGGAGATGATAACTCTCTTGTTCTCCGCAAAACAGAAATATATCTTCCTAATTACGGAGTCTCTATGGCCAATTAAAAGCGCTGATCATCCACTCAATCTCGCGGCGTGCGCGTCACAGATTTACGTCTCATTGAAGGAAACTGCCAATAATGTCTGTGATTTTGCTTAGTAAATCAAGGAAAATCCCGTTACACAACGCGCTCGAAAGTATGAATTAATAGCCTCTTCTTCTCGGTGACTGCGAGCGATTCCTTCGAGATTCGGAAGTGTTCGCATTCCTTTAATGGGAAAATGGTTACATGAAACTTTTATAAAGTATTTTAAATCATGTCACCGCAAAAACCATTCAGCAATATTCTTATTATTGGTAGAGAAAATTCATTTATTGGGAAGACAGAGGATTGGCTATAACCGCAGAATAGCACTTCCTTCTGAGGATTTCTGAAGATTCAGTGATTCACAGTCCTAGAATCTCCGTAGCAAAATGCGTATTACGAAACTTTAATTTCATTCAACTTTAGTTTAGTTGACAACGTGCAAAATGTATAGAATTATAATTTATCAGAACTTCTGTCGGATTCAAAGTTTATAGGTTAACATTCTAATTTCGTCAATAGTTTTCAACTTAAAAGCCGGGTTGATACTTAATTTTATCTCCATTTGCTACAAATAGGTTTGGAGAGGGAAAACTAGGAGGAACTTCGCTTACTAGGCAAAATTAGGAATGAAGTATTTGACTTGCTCTCCTCCCCCACCCCAGAAAGGATATTGTTTGTGGATGGATACATGACAGTTCGCCGCAATGATCCTGTCAATTACACTTTTTGTTACATTCAGTGACGAATGACCAATATAATTGCCATAAATCAGTAACATTCATACCTCACCAGCTTTACATTACAACAGCCATGTTTGAGGTAGCGGAAATAGTATACGAAAGATAAAACTTAATCTTGTTCCAAAAGACATGAAACACATTGAATACCTAGAACGAAGATTTGATATTTTGGCGATTACACAGATATTAAAATTAACTTCCGCTATAAAATACAGAAGACGTGGAATCACTAAAAATGAATGTCGTACCAAAGAGAAATGAATCACGATAAAAATGCATCATCATTTGAAACGCACGGTTTCCCATATATTGGCTAGACGTTCCCTGAACTTCCCTAGCATAGAGAGCTTCCCCTACCTTTTGATTCTGTCTACCTGATATCACGCAACATTTTTGGGGTTAGATTAGTTCAAGTATTTGTATTTAGCTCGCATTTTTTTGTATTTGATTTCGACTTAAAAAACTAGAACTGAATTATCCGTGAAGATAGATATTTTCTTCGGACTAAAGAAAATCATCGCAAAAGTTTTTGAAACTAACAATACCGTCTTGAATCTGTTTTTTTTTATCGCCACAGTGAATCTAGTGCTTCGAGTACAGTATTTTTTCATCAACGCTTAGAAAAAGAAAACCGAGACCTTTCTTCTTTCAATCTTAATACTTCGAGTGTCTTAGTATCGCCACCTTTCTTAGTCGCTTTATCCAGTGTTCTTTCGCTGTCCATTCTTTTCTTAAGTAACTCTGTTCCTTATTTTTCTAAATTCCTTTACATTCTCTATTCGACTGCTATCCACATTCATTTCTCTCACACCCTCCTTTGTTCTCTCTTTCCTCCGCGCTCCTTTCACTTCTTTCTTTCCTCGTATTCTTTCACTCCTCACAAACACTTTTTTCAATCCCTCTTTCCTTTCAAACATTCATCGCCTCCCTCGCGTATCTTCCTTTTGGAAAAAAAGACAACTCCTTTCCACATTTTTTCCTTCCCTGGGTTCTTTCTTTCTCCCTTTGAGCCGGCGCTATGGAAGGAATCCTTCACTGGAGATGGACAATGTGAACGATTAAACCGTTCTGCGGGATGAGGTCGCTTTATCTTTTGCGTGCTTCCCTTTGACATGGAATAGCAGTGCTTTATTGAACGCAGTGCGTATTTTCAGCGCGGGCGAGAGGGAGAGGGACAACGGTAGAGAGAGATGGAACACGCCGGCCACCGCAGCACAGCTGGGAGGCAGTGTTAAGGTCATTTTGAATTCGGTGCAGCGCGGTTCTATACCGGCGGTTTAAGCCGTGCGCCGTCCCGCGATCTTCATATTTTTTTTGTTCCCAGTCTTTTATGCCCCCGCGCCACTCCTGTCATAATTCCCCCGACCATTCCCTGCTTATTCTCCCTGCGCTCATCGGGCGTTCGCAGGTAATAAAGAAAGAATAAACTCGGATTGCATCGTCGCGAGGAAGGAGGTAAGTTCGGATGTGCGAAGAAGGCGCATGAAAGAGGAATTGGGATATCTTCACTGTATCGAACCATCGAATATTGCCAGTGAGGAGGATTCGTGAGTGAGTAAGTTTTTATTGGGGCTGAGATGTTTTAGCATATTTGATGATGTTTCTGATGCAGACGGAGGTTATCTAAGAGCAGGTTTTACATCGATGGCGCTGAATAATTTTGTGGGCACGAAAAAGATTGCTTCGAACTTCGGCGGGCGGCTCACTATGGAAATTCTCTTTTATGATGTTGAGTATCGTATACTTTTTAATGTCTTACTTCTTGGCATATTTAAGCTTTCTCTAACTTCACTCGGTCCGATTGCTGAACATCATATCGAATTTATAAATTCTGAAGTTAATATGACCTCTATGAACTCTATGAACTTAAACCTCTTTAATCAGTAAGGTATTAATACTGGTATACTGTGGTACAATGGTAATTTAAACCTCTACTCAATGCATCCTGGATTAATTCTACT
The DNA here is from genome assembly GCA_000376725.2 of Ladona fulva. NCBI lineage: Eukaryota > Metazoa > Arthropoda > Insecta > Odonata > Libellulidae > Ladona > Ladona fulva. Next base: position 125,382 of record KZ308179.1, read on the forward strand.
GGCCATAATTTTCGTCGACTTTTGGAAAAAATCATAAAATCTGGCATTCCGAGTGAAATGGTTCTATTAACTCGAAGGAATAAAAATTACTGAGTCAATAAACGAGGAATCGTAAACGTAGTTATTATTTACTTCTTTCTTGGTGTAATTAACTTTATCTTTTGAGTTCAGAATAAATGACTATAGACGATTTAGACTCTCATATGGAGCCTTTTAAGGACAATGGAAGTGTTCATGCACAAGAACCATGTTGTTACACGAAATATTTCGATCGAGAGCAGCATTAAATTATTTTGAAAGATTAGGATTTGAACTCGAAAATGATGTGTCATTGATGACTTTGAAGATGGGAAGCATGGTTACATTACAAATACCAAACTGTACATACTCATGTCTTCGAAAGGCTGAGAGTTGTCAACTTATTTTAATATTTCTCTACAATAGAGGCAACTTCCTGTAGATAGACACAAGCCGGGATTTTCTGCTTGAGGCCTCATTCGAGAATTATTCTGCTCGAAAAACGACAAATAGAGAATTTGGACCCCTTCTATATCGAGGCCCTCAGCTAGTGCCCGAACGTCGATCCACCGCCGGTCTCGAAGTAAATTTTTCCAATAGTTTGCAGTATATTAGCATTCATGGAAATATCATGTATTGTATACGTATTCTCTCTACAAGGGAATACGTATACAATACATGACCTATCTGAAATTCTGTTGGAATCAAGAATTAATTATGCTTAATGATCATAATCGTTTTCCGTTTATTACGGAAGTAGTAATCACAAACAAGTATGGTTAATGTAGGGGTTACTTCCAGTGCTACGCCGCGGTGATAAAATAGGCTTATTATGCATTTGTGTGTCGATTATCATCATTACACTGCTTACGTCGATTACGAGACGAGATCAAAAGGCAGAATTACCTCCATTCTATATATTACTGAAAGGATTTGTCAAACCCCACTAAAGTAGCGATATAATGCAAATGCATCGACCTTATTTGTCTGTAATTATCTCTTTGAGGTGCCAGAACGATTAAGTGCGAGTATTTGAACGTACTAACGTTACTTAAGGGATATTTGGGATGAGGAATTTAAAATATGTAAAAGAAAATTCAACTGTGCATTTTTGAGCAAATATTCTCAAGCAAATGCTAATTAAAAACTGTTCAGCTTTTACGCCGCTAACAATCGCTTAATCACTTTTAGCTTTATTTAAGTTTAAAGTTTAAGCTACTATAATAAATCGTTGGGATGGAGATACATCATTTCATCAATGCTCTTTGTGGATGGAAGTCACATTGACGTCTATAGAGGAACGGATTACGCCAAACATAATCTAATCATGAGGAATTGTTGAAATAAAACCAAGGTTTTGAACAACAAAGAAGATAACGAGTTTCGGCTAATGATAGCCATCTTCAAGGCTTAAAAATGGCTATCATTAGCCGAAACTACCAACGCCGCCGTAGTCGTCAACTATTTATATATTGTGGATTAGTAATGGTTATCTTCTTTGTTGTTCAAAACCTTGGTTTTATTTCAACAATTCCTCATGATGTCATCAAGATTCCACAAAGTGACGGTCTCCTCCGTGAATTTCATAATGTAATCATAAAAAAGTTTTTGAAAAGTTTAAACACGAGCAATTAAAAGAGAAACTTTTCACTCATTTGTAGTTTCACAAGGAAACAAACATTAACTGATTTCAGCTAAAAATTGAAGTGCTGACGTTTCGTAAATTGCTAATATTATTAAAACAGATATATATGCAAATCTACATAATAAAATTAAGAATAGTGTTAAGCGCAGCAAGAAACTATGTTAAAATCATGGACATGGAACCCAAAAGAGAAGTATTACTGCCTTTGCTGCAAATAAATTTAAACTTTTTATTGTGTGATATGACTTTAAACGATACAGAAGTAGGCGTTACTTTGTGGTAGTTATTAACAAAATCGTTAACATTGTGCTTTTTTATATAACTTTATTCTAATCTAAATNACAACAGAAACTCCGGTTATCGATATGTTATCATGTAAGATTCCCTGAGCGTGCTCAAAATCAAGTTATCTTTTTCTAGGTCAAAAAATAGTTAATGAATTCCCTCCAAATAAGTACAAAATTTACAAATAAAATTTCATCCCGGGAATTCATTGCTACTCGAAATAATATCGATGGGCTGTTTCAGGACATTAAACAGTCGTGACATTGCCCGGTGATTCATAAGCTGCCTAGCTAAATAGACTCATAAAAACTTTATAGACAATAAAGAATCAGCACGATAGTTTTTTATATCTACTCCATAAATTAAAGAAAAAATAAAGAATATCTTTATTTTTCAAAAACAACTTTTAAATTTAGTTTTACAAAAATTCTCATCTCATAATATCCAAACCGCCTAGTAGTAGTTCTACCTACAAGGGGTCACATTCAGTAGCGCCTACTATGCATGTATATTTTTAGTTACAACCGATGCGTTTTCCAGCGCAGTGGGAGGTCGGCGCTGGAGGTCTTTCGGTGCAGTACGGCCCGAATGCACTCTTTCCTAATCCTTCCATCAGAAACCGCAACCGCTTGGTCGGTATCGAAGCTTAAGGAATCTCGTTGCCTTTCCGCTGCTGCAGATTTCTCCAGAGCGACCTATGTTAAGAGTTCCCGCGATAAGATCCACCTGTGTTCAGGGGCTAACCTAAGAGCCGCACCACCTCTCCCGTCATTCTACAGCACCGCAACGCATGCCCGAGAGTGATGCCACCTTCACCTTCAGATGAACCCTGCTCCGGAAGATTATTTCTATACGCGTTCTGCTATCTCGGACGTCTTAATGTGATCGGGCGACCTCGCTTAAGCCCCAGATAAGAAATGTCGCATATAATATCTTCCAGCGTTATTATGAAGGTAGTGAGCAATAATTTTTCACTCGTATCTCTCTAATTAAGACGATACAGAGACGAAAATGACGAACTTCAGTCTCTTAACTGGAGCAGGATTATTGTGATTGCTCTGAATCAGATATGGATTACTTTTTTGCGACAATTATTTCCATTTTATTTTATTTGAGATATGCCATAGCCACGATAATAAATCATAATAAATACACTAAAGTTTTCCAGTGGGTTACTTTGTGTGCATTTCATTGTATGTACGTAAATGTGTATGAAATAAAGAAAGTTATCTATTTTTTTCTGGATTCAGTCTGGAATACTTAGTTATTTAGGTCGCCACTTTTGACGTAAGCACCATAGATTGGCTATCCAATAAATATAATTAAAATGAGTATAGATTCATTGGAAACTAAGAACAGGTAGGTAACCTGAAGAAGAGATGCAAATGAGCAAAACTTAAGAAAGGTTATTGATTGTATGGGGGCAAAGAAAAGTCTGGAAGGATTTATCTTGGAAGGGTGTAGGTACAGAAGAAACCATTCCATTGCACTGCTCTAAAACCTGCAGGACTTACTCATAGAAATGGTAAGAGATTAAGTGCTTAAAACAGGGGATCATGTTTTGAAATAAACAATTGCTCAGTGCACCACAGTGAACATAATTACCAATTAAAGTTAATAATTAAAAATAAAATGTAAATTTTTAATTTTAGAATGTAAATGTTTAATAAATTATGAAAAATTTCACAATATTTGAACCTTAGTTATGCAAATTGTGAAAAAATACATTCTATTACAACCAAATTAACCGTGGTCCATTTACTCCAGAATTCCGAGAATGGAACGGCTTTCCCATCTTAATACTCAATGACGAGTTCTCTAAATGCTGGCTCAAGTAATCGTCTACAAAACAAAGAAATTAAAACCTGAATCATCGCTTACAAATTCCCAGCAACATTCTCATTTTTTATCCTCCAATGAGAAACATTGTTTCTCATTGGAAGATAAAAAATGCTGCATATAAGGTTTAAGCTGTATTGTTTAGATATTCGCCAAACAAATTTCAAATGTTGTTTGATTCCTTTAGTCTAAGTAAATCTAAGTGTGAATGATGCCAACAATGGCAGTTGTGAAGAATAAAGCGAACAATTATAACTTAGGCATATATAGCGAGAATACTTATATGGATTTTGTGTCTTTGACTTAAATGTTTCTAATTTTAGATTATTAGTTGGCGATTGAATTACGAATAAATGCAGGGGGAAAAGAATTAGCTAGTGTTTGGTCAATGATTAAAAGTGAGGAACTGACGACAGAGGCAAAATTGGCCGTATATAGAAGTATGCGCCAAGCATAACGTGTTGTAGCGAAGACTGGGTGAGTTAGGAAAAGCAGTTAGGGTGAACAATGCAGTTAAAATGGATAATATAATGATCATGAGAGGCAAAAAAAGGAGAAATAGAGTCAGTAATGAATGTTTAATTAACGAATGGGACCAGGAAGACATCCTGCGTGTCCGGTATGAAAGTGTTTCGTTGGTTCAAACATGAGGAAATTATGGACGAAAGCGGAATGACGAAAATTATGTGTTATAAGAAGATAAGGTATCTCATGGGGTCCGAAAAATGCTGTTTGAATGTATAGAATGGTATCCTGTGGAAAACGTTCGTAGCTTAAAATTGAAGTAAAACAGTAAGGCATTTAAGGTGCTTACACCGAAAAGAAACTTGGAGTAGACTAATGCGGGAAAAGATCTCATTTAAAGTGATAGACAATAATATATGGAGACAAAACCTGTATTTTATATAGCATGATGCTGTAATCTATAAGTATAATAATTACCATTAATCTGTAATTTTAAAAGCATCAAATCTTCCCTCGAATTTACTTAACAGCCATTCTATACACACAAAAAAATTTCAAATATAAATTGAGGAATCCGTCTTTTCGCTTAGATGTCACCCATGGGAGTACTCATAAATGAGAAGATGTGCCATTTTCATACTTTCTACATCGACTGACCTTACATCACGAGCAATAACCAATTTACCTTATATTATCATTCGCCAATTTAGATGGTGCAATCTATTTTCTTAGACGAAGAGATAAACAACATGAAAAAGCGAATGATAAGTTAGATTATGATAAATTAACAGGACGAATTTTTTACATCTTGTAAAAATAATACCTAAGGTATGCTTCGTGGACCTGTAAGCTTTAGATGGTCCTGTAAGCGGTTGTTTTTTAGAAGAAACGTTCAAAACTTTCTCATCTCCGTCGTAATTATTAGAAGGAATTGTCAAACATGTTTAATCCAATTCTTTTTCACTGGAGAGTATCGAGTTATGCCAGTGCACTATCTTTGACCCACCTGAAGGGAGCTACAGGAAGAATTCTGATTTAAGTATATGTCATCTAATGCTGGATGTTTTGGACTACAATGACGGAACGACCATGTGGTTTTCCTCGGAATGAAACTTTCAACAGAACAATAAGAACTGCAGTTATCAAGAAACAACAGAAACTCCGGTTATCGATATGTTATCATACAATGACAGACGATTGCCAACTTAAATCCTGAAATTGGCAATCACTCCAATATATCTTATCTGATCTCTCGGATCGAATTCGTCAACATCGCCGAAACAAATTGCAATGCCCGCATGATTTGACAAGCCTATGTCAATTTATTCGGAAAATTTCCTCTCTGTCTATCATGTATATCACACAATGCCCTAGAATAAATTAGATACGTGTTGGAATATATGAAGCGCGTTTATACAAAAACCACGAAAATATCAAACATTCTTATCACGTGCGTTGCCAATGAAAGTCATCCGAGTCAGCACGGCAGTCTCGATTCGGCTGTGGCGGTGACCCGAAGTTTAATCGAGGGAAAGGAATGCAACGTCAGGAGAGTCTTAAAACGAAAGGTTTGAATTGTGAAGTGAGGGGATAAAAGTAGCCAACTCATGCATTTCTCGGCTGCAAAAGGAACTATCGAAACACGAATCATTAGCTCGCATTGTCCATTCCTATAAGAAATATTCGGCCCCTTCAAATAAAAAAGAGGGAGAGGCCATCCATCGAGGATGGGAAGAAATGGATGATGAAAATCCTTTCTGACAAGGAGATGGTATGTATTTCTGAGAATTCCTCCAAGCACGTTTCATCAAGAAATTCGATAAAATTTTTCTAACTCCATCCATTGATGAAAACGACGGCAAGGTCAAGGAGATAAATATTACCCCCAAAAAAGTTTTGAAATTTTAATAATATTGTCAATGGTGTAAGCCAGTCAAAACTTTTCGATACAACTTTATTAGAACCTGCAAAAGCGTCAATCTTTTAAAGAGATTGATAGTTCACTGGATGATAAATAATTTTCTCTCTATTTTAGGTCGATATGAGTGCACATGCTCTCTCAAGCCATATTTATCTTGATCTGCTCGGTTTAAGCTCTTGTAATATTTTATTTTAGCATATTTTTCTGGCTTGCTCAGAACTACTTGAATATCAAGGAAAAAGTCGAACCTTATAAAAACTCTGTTATGGTTGTAAGGTTATGACTATAAAGCCGTAAGCTTGAAATTAGACGTTCATATGGAGTGATGTAATCTCCATTATTATTAACTAGTAAACGCCCCCGTCAAGCATGACGGAACTTAATTAAGTTTAAAACTATATCTATTATCGTATATATCTGGACCTCCTGAGCACAAAAAAATTCCGTCGTAAGATCATAATAACTCAATATATTTCTATATAAAGCAAACATAACTAAAATGTTCAATGCTTTTCATCAAACGATTAATCACAATAATAACATAAAATAGCGTGAGGCATTACTATAAATGAAGCTGTAGGCTGAAACCTAAAATCAATATTAAGTAATGAAAAAACTGAACAGGCTGAAACGAAATGTTGGCAATCCTCGGTAAACCAACGATATCTTTGCAAAGGTAGAAGCAGCTATATCGACGGAGCGATAAGTGAAATATCAATTGCTAGATCTCCGCTGCATGGCTGATTGTAGATTTTACGGTTGCGATAAAATGGGGAATAAACATTCTCTTTTATCTCATGCAAGTCGACCGCAAAATGAGATATCGGACACCTATGAACTGGTACATATTTAATCCTTTGCCAAGCCTTTCAGTCTACTTCATAGTTATTACAGGCGTAGAATTGCAAAAGATATCCTTAAATATGATACTTTAACTATCACGCTATAAAAGGAAGATTAGGTTTGATCAATTGCGTTCACGAGAGACTTTGATGTCAACGTTTCGTTGCAGTAACAGTTTACCAGAAGAAATAGGATGGATACATAAAAAAATGAAAGAAGTTTGTAATACATACAACTTAATTCTGACTATGAGATACATTTTTATTCTAGTCTTTATTATGCAGAATTACGGAATGATAGTCGCAGCTACGGACTATTTATGTGAGTTATTGTATATTCGTAATAAAATCGTTCACCCTTCTATTACAACGCAACGAGTGCTGGAAGATTATCTGAGGTTAAGATAAAAATGCTACTCAAAGACTGTTAATAGAAGGTGTGTTTTTGATCAAATTTTGGATATAAATATTGCGGAATCACCAAAAATAATTAAATCAAGTTGAAAATGTTATAAAAGAATCCTGATTTATTCCGTGTGACTGAGTTTCGGATTATATAGACGTTTTTATTAGAATTGTGAGTATCCAGAACGCTGCAGATTGCTAGGAACTCTACTATGATTGAATGAGCTCACAATTTAATACATAGATTCTACCTTTACTTGGTAGCATTAATTTTTTATTTATTTTCCTATGCCCTCGCAAACATCCGCTCATTGGAGAGGCCATAAAGGAAGGAGGTGAACAGTAAGAATAGACCATCACGCGCGACCATTCCCTGACCAGAAAAACCCTATTAGCCGGGATTCGAACCCGTGACCTCGGAGTTGGAAGCGCTATAACGCTAACCACTCCACAACCGCGGCCGGTAATTTAATTTTCAAGACAAAAATTGAACCAAACTAGATCTACCCTTTTAATTAAAAGTATACCAAAATAACGAAAGCATAACATTCGGGGTTTTGAGCATTTCTATCTTCCTCAGGTGTTATGGGCAAAGTATTACACACACCCATTTGTTTATAAAACGTAATCGCTTTTGCACAGGATTAACCTGATATTTCAATATCATAGAAAACCTCAAACGTCAAATATCAAATCAACTCTTTTTAGAATGGGTTAGCTGAAATCTTAGGACTTCAAATTGCTTACGACTGAAAGGGTATCTTAAGTAAATCGAAAATCGGTCGTATTTAAGTTTACTTTCTTACATTTTTGACATAGAAAATTGAAGATAAAAATCATTTAAAACGAAAGATTGAAAATGAAAATCGTTTTTCGGCATTTTCAAGAATAATTTATGTATTCTACGAAAGATATTAGCGAGGAAAATATAAAAATCACAAACTTTGCGGATGAAGCTATGCTTTTTCTGAACATTTTGCTAACTTCAAGCATCATTAGAAAAAATATACGTTTAAAACATAACCAGTAAATTGTGATTAACGTGAAAACTTAATTTCGGAGGTTGTCGTATTAGCAAATGCGTGACAGAAAGGCGTCGTCCGGATTTGAGCCAACGACCCCTTGCTTGTGAAACCGTCTACTCTGCACATCACTTCTCCCTCCTATTACAAGAAATAAGTTTCGTGCAACTTTCCTCTAAATTACCCGCCATCTCTCTCTCTCTCTCTTTCCATCCTGCAATCGAACGTTCTAATCTTCGCCTCCGTTCGGGAAGGAAAAAATAAAATAAAGCTAGCGCTGCAGATATATCAGTTTTCAACTTCCTGTCACATAATGGCAGCTACTTCTCCAGTTCCAATTTTTCCGAGATTATTCTTCACGGCAGGTTTTGAACCCTTGACCTTTCGGATAGAGAAACAGGTCCTCTCTGGTCTACGACGATAAGAAGAAAAAAATATCTTTACTCGAGAATATTCTCGACGACGTTCTCGAGATGGAAGATATTTTGAGCAATATGTAAAATTATTTGAATTCGTTGTAAGGAAAAGGATTTGAAAATGGGAAAAAAATACAGTTGAATGCCTCGGATCGGGAAACCTAACCGTAGTATTTTTCGTTTCGGTTTCCGAATCGCTTCAATGGAAAAAAACAATGGTTAGTTTTGGTTTCGCTCAGACGCTAACGACGAACCGGTTTCTCCGACTACGACCTTATCAAATATCATATCCTGAAAGTTATTTTCATACCGGGAATCGAACCCGGGTCTCCCAATTGCCGGTCGGGTGCTCTGTCCGTTGAGCTATCCCGGCAGAACATTTCTCCAAGCCATTCGGGAGACTTGGTGAGCAAGGACGTTGCGAGTTCGTCCGCATGGCGGCATCGTTCGCAGTCACGGCTTCATTGAAGCACCGGCCACACAAAGTGATGGAAAGGAAAACCCCCTTCATGTTGGAAACAAGGAAAACGGGTAAGGGTGACTTTGCGCAANTTTAATTAAAATTATTATATAACTTAGAATATTAAACATTTATTGACAACATATTTGCTCAGATAATTTTAGAAGTATTTATTTTAGTTATTTATAAGTCGTTGTTACACATTTTGAGGATATAGTCATCCATTTGCACTTAGAGACAATATTGTTTTTTATTTGAATTACGGTTCGAAATTCGGAATAAATAATGGTTTAAAGTTTCTTTTCAAGAGTTTTAATTTTTTGGTTCGGGTTCTGTTTCTATTCGACGGGTTTTTCGGTTTCGGTCTGGTTTCGGATCGGATTTTTAGAATTTTGTCACCGTATAAAACTGCGTACATTCTACGAAACCACGAGACGGAATTTCTTTCGCTTCGCACAGGAAAGATGAACGACCTCTCGGATAGGGCCAATTAGCAATTTTTTTGAGTGCTGGGCCGTCTTAAGTTCATTAGTGATACCACGCTTTAGAAATCGATTAGGCGTGACGTGTCCATCAGCAAAATGTTTCTTGGAGGTGTAATGAGCCTTATAAGTAGCAAAGGGGGACTGGGATGGATTACAGTTAGGCCAGAACGAGATGCAGGGCCAATATACGTAAGATGGCACGCGTGAAGTACGCCGTCGAAAGTTCCATAGTGATCACCCGGCTGATGAGCTTACTTTCCCACTTGAGGGGTAGCCAAACTCGATTTCAATTACTCCAGTGACTTATCGTGGATATTTTTAAATATTTGCGTCTTCATTCATGTTTACCATTCAGGACGGAGGAGAAAACGAAGCAACTAATGAATGATTCATAGACACTGACGAGGAAGAAAGTTTCATAATTGAAGTATCTGTAGAAACTTTTATGACTTTTAATTTCTGTAAAAAATAAGAATATTTTAAGCAATTTTTGGGGAAATGACAAACTTCAGATTACTTCAGTTTGGAAGATGCTAGTGCTCATTTTCGAGCTTCTCAATTCAGATATCTTATAATTTTGTGCAATTTGATGTTATGCAATCCGTTATACATTGTATCGTGAATTATAAAACAATGAGTCTGGACTTCATAACTATGCGATTTTAACTCCGAATATAATAAAGACTTGTTGAATTTACGAATAAATCCAGTGATAACTCTTCTCAAATTTAACTCGAATAGTACAATGCAATACAATACAAGCGTCATTTTATTGGGCGAATTTGGGACTAAAATAGTACTAAGTGAAGTATCGAATACAATAAACATACAATAAATCGTTCAAAAGGCTGTAAAATCGAAAAAATAACGATTTTAAAAGGAAGAAAAGCTCTTACATATAATAATTAATTTACTCTGTATTTTTATTTTGTATATAGTTATATGTCTTATAATTTTATGTATTATCTTTGCTGTAAGTTGATTTGTGCTTATAAGTTTTATATTAATCATTCAGAGGTTAGGTGTTAGAGAGGCCTGTTGGTCTAACTTCTCCAAAAGAGTTAAACAAATAAATAAATAAAAGAATTGGTATTTGTTTAAAATTTAAGAGAAAAGAACTTGATTGAATTCATTGGTTCATAGTTTACTCTTATACTCCATGATTTTCGAAACGAAAACAAAATTGAACGCTTCCACGATTTACATTTCAATTGAAGTGTTTTTCTTTTTGTTCATTTTCGGCATTATTTCATAAGTTTTGACCAAGAAATCAATCAGCAAAGAACATATGAAAGATAAACGGTGAGATTACAAAAATACTGAAACTTAATTACTTAATAAATGCACACTAGAACAGAAAATGACTAGAGTAATTTTTTATTTTTTATTTCAACTAACAACGATTTTATAAAAATTTAAAAGTATTTTGCTCAGTGGTTTGGTTATAAATGCTAGGTATGGAGTTGATGGAAGCATTTTAGGGAATAATACATGAAGTAGACTGAATGGAGAGAAAAAACAAACTTTCAGTTTTCGGAATAGCTATATTAATAAAGATCTTTAATTTAATGCAAGAAAGTTATTGCAGAATCACATCCTATTATTAAAATAGGTAATTTTTCTGGAAATATGGGAGGAGAAAGGTTTATCCGGTGAAGAAATGGAAAAAAACCGCTTGGGAGTGGTGCAAAGATACCATAAATTAAAGAGGATAGCGGAAGATAGTAACCTTCACTGAAAGGCTTAGCTTTTGGGCAAATAACTGAACCAATTCAACTTACATGAATTCAACTGAACTCACCAAACATGGCGAATATACATTGGATACATAACTACAAATTCAAGAATCTCATGCAAGCAGACTTAATTAAAAAATCTCTGTAGATGCACGCAGAAAATGCTTAAATTAAAATTATATTTTACCACAGAATGGGCGCCCATTTAAGCAAGAAATTTTCTCTGTTAAATAGATATTCAGACGCCCTTTAGTAAAATATGTGTTTTAGCTCTTCAGCTTGGCAATCTTCATCTATTTCGCGTCAACGGAAACGTAGACAGGCCGCACCACCTCGCGTTCCATTCCGCACCAATCTCCGGAGAAACACGCGATGGGCTCCAGAATTTGGTTCAAATCTTCCACCTCAGAGTTTTGGGCCACTTCCAAACGTAATACAAAGCGTGGCGAGGGAGACAGAGAGGCCACTCAAAAAATTATTTATATATAACAAAGCGAAGCAGTAAAAACACGCGAGATGCACACACACCCGCGTCCGACGGTCTGCACGGGCGGAGACTGGGTTAAGGGCGGGAGTCAGACGTCGAGTCACCTCACCCAGAGCTGAAGCATTGTTTATTGCGGAAAAAAGGGAACGAGAGCCGGGAAAAAAGTTTCCTTCGCTTCGTGACAACGTGTCAGGATGGGTTTTCGGGGAGGGAATGAGGGATTCTGGGTACGTAGTCCCAACCAACCCATTCGGACGGTATCCGGCAGGCTGCATTCGATTGCTCCACGTACGAAGAGAGAGGGACACAGTTTCCCATCTCTCTCCCTCTGCAGGATACATCCTCTTTAAAGCGGCGCCCTCGCTGTATACTCTCCCCTTCATTTCCCATATCTCTGCTTCTCGCCCCCAGTCGGCGCGCTACGGCCCCACCGCCTCCCCCACCGACTCGACTATTTCTCATAGTCCCTCCCCCTCGATCCACCCGCCCGTCCACCCACCCACGGTCGTTTTCGCCCCTTCCCCATCCACGCCTTTCTCCCCGTCTTTCCTCCTCTTACTTCGCCCAAACTATTTCTCCCTCTGCAACGAACGTTAAGACCTTATCCCCCGTTCTCTCTCTGTATCTGTTTTCTCTTCGTATCCTTTCCTTACACCCTTTCTGGAGGGAGTTCTTTATCACGCGAACTTGCCAATCTCTCTGCCTCTCCTATCGCGTCCCTCCTGTTTCCTTTCTGCTTCCGTTCCCTCGTCTGTTTTCCTTCTTATCCTTTTACGCTCGGTTCTGCCCCTTTTAATTTATTTTCCCTTTGATTCGATTCTCTCTTTGTTTCTCGTTTTCCCTTGCTTCTCCTCCACATTTTTGCTCTCCGTCGTCTTGCCTATTTCGTTTCCATGAATTGTTTCGGGTAATTCATTTACCCGCATAGCTCTCCATTACCATAATACTTATGCTTTGACATTTTTCACCACCCACGAAACCAAGAGGGGCTTTCTATTTTATATTTCTATACTGTGGCCAAATTAATTGCTTCTATAGCCTTTAACATAAGTATAAAATGTATTGCCCATGCTATTCCTTCCTCAATTTCGTTACTAGTCATAAAGAAACATAACGGAAAGGAATATTTTCTACAATTTAAACCCCTATTTCAAGAGACGACAACTTTCAGCGGAGTTCGTCTTCCTGAATGTCCTGGTTTACGTAAACATTTTGGAAATTTTTGAGCAACTCAAGCAAGGAACTTCAAGTTAAAACAATCTGTCCGAAAAATATATTTCGGAATTTTCTAAACATTTTCTTTCCATTTAAAGTTACGGACTGCCTCCATGCTTTTATTGCTTACGCCACAGTCGGCCCGCGGACTCATACACATGTATTGTAATTAATGGGAATTGCAACTTAGTTCACAACAGCTATCTAACCTCACTGGCAGTGGGTCTGGCATAACACATTCAATCAAGTACGAGGGCTTGCTAGGACCTCTTTAGTTAGGAAACCCTTCTTTCGCCTATGTATTTTTATAAATCTTTCGTATTTTCCATAGCTCTCACTATGTAGTAAATTTATATGTAAACAATAAAATGTAAATAAACGAAAATCAAAACTTATCGTTAAAACATTGGCTGGTAAGCAAACTGACTGAAGTGAACAAACTGAACTGGCTTTCACCAGAAGGTTCAGGATGTTATAAAAGCAAAAAAATTCTTAATCACGATATTATGAGTTGTTTATTACGAAACTCTTCATCTAAGGATACCTAAACCTAACATGCGAATATTTTTGAGGTGACTGGTAGCCAGGTTGAAAGCTTTCAGCGAACCGTGATGGAGAACTGTTATCTAAGATCACAAATTTTATCGTTCCAGAAAGCAGTTCTAATATTCTTTTTAGATGAAGATTGCGGGAGATTCTCAGGCCAAAAATAGTATAGTAGTATAGCATAGTTTATTTTCCGTTGGCAAAGTACGACTTGCATGGATTCGTCAAAATCTATTAAAATTTTAATTTATTTATCTTATTATTAAATTTTATTTCAATTCGTCAACATCTGTTAAATTTGTTTAACACTGAAAAAACCGATACCGAAAAAGTATGAAAGAGCGAATGATTTTTATGTTTCTTTGAAAGGACCCATTAGGACATACATCAATATTAACTTACGTTCAAGTATTTCATTTAAAGATAAAAACAAGGTAAATGGGGTAAATGGTAATTTACGCAAGGTAAACCTTGAGGGACACACCAGCTCAGGTGGGGGGTACATTTTTTCTTGAAATGTTGTATGTATCAATAGGCCACATAAGAAGCTACTGGCAACACTTTAATGGCTCACTGCATGTATTAAAAAGATTCAGCATCAAAATTGTAAGGAGGAATGTAATTGAAAACGTTAATTACTTTTAAAGTGTATATCGTATTTTACGAACTATTTTCAATTGATAATTTAGCAAGACTTAAAAAAACACTTTAAATAAAGCAAACAGTTTGTAACTAAGCCCGCGGTGAAGCCGGTAAATTCAAATGTATGCCCTACACTTGATTTAGCTAATGTTTTACTATCAGAGTGTGCAGCGAGGGATTAAGTCTGGTAACAATTCTATCTAATGATATTTATGTTATTAATTCCTATTTCAGCTTGTATTCGGATAGACATCTGCTGTTAACGAAGGAAATGGCGCATATATTTTTCTAAAAAACATTTTCTGAGTTACTTGCTGAAATTAGCCACGCAATGCAAAATAAATTCTTATAAAATATCAAAATTTAATTACGATCGTAAAACAAAATACTGCAAAAACTAAGTAGCTGAGAGGGAGCATGTTTCTTCCTTTTTATTTTCGATTGGAAGAAAATACACACCAAAGTATGTAACCGTTCTTCACAAATTCATCTGAATATAATGTTCATTTCCGTAGGGGCAGGTAGGCCTGTCTAAATTATTGAAGGGATTCCAGTTAAAATATGGGAAATTTCCTAGTTTTCGACTCATTATCGAAATACTCGTATGCACGTAACTCCACTCGGATTCCGTCCGGTTCAAGAATTGCCAATCACACTAATGTGCGCCAAACGTGAGATAAATTGTGATTGTCACCATTACTCGCTTTGTAGATTATTATAGAAAGAATGGATGATTTACTTCCTGAGAATGAGAATTAGGACATTTTTCGTCAGTCAAAGAGTAAACCAACCCTACCCTTGACGTTAAAAAATATTTAAATGGTATCTTGCCAAACTCCATATTCAATTACTCATACATGCTTTACGATAATTCTCCACTTCAGTTATATTGATTACCAAGAGCCAGTAGACTTTAAGGAAATGTATCTGAATCCTTGTTTATGGTATTTCGAAGAATTAAATTAAATTTAAAAGAATTCCTTTACTTCTTCACAATAAGATTTTTTCCAGCACTATGATCATTGCATATCAATTTAAGTCCTTTAAATATTGAAGCAGATTTCATTCAGTAACACTAATTATACTTCATTGGATAACCCAGAAATTATAACCATATTACGAATACATGTAGCAGCTGAAATATGACTTTTTCTGAGAATAAACATTACGGAATGAAGTGTTATC
The DNA here is from genome assembly GCA_000376725.2 of Ladona fulva. NCBI lineage: Eukaryota > Metazoa > Arthropoda > Insecta > Odonata > Libellulidae > Ladona > Ladona fulva. The sequence continues at coordinate 140,996 of KZ308179.1, forward strand.
TATTTTAGGCAATGGATATTTAACTCACAAAGCCACTTCATACTTTTAAGTGTGGCCAAATTAAGAGAAGGAAAACAGGGATGAAACGATCAATATGTATATGTGATATTTTCTAATCCATAGGTCTTAGCACATAATTAATTTTCTGGAATTTCGAATTTTTCAAATTTAAGGAAATCCACTATATTTAGGATAGGACTAATTTATAATAATATCCAAATAATATTGATAATGAAATCCACTCATGCTTTCACAGACTTCAACTTCATGTCTTATATTAGAAAGAGAAATATTTATATCCTACAAAAAGTGCATAATGAATATGTCCGTAGCACGCAAAACTTTTACTTTTATGCTGAGAAATGTATTTACTTTGTTGTAGCCAATTAGTAACCAATTAGATATCAATATCACACTTCGAGAGAAAACTCGCATTAACTTAACCGGTTTGCAATTTTTATTATACATTTTATAAAAATATCGTAATCACTTTCAAAAAATGACGGAGAAGATGCATTTTCCACTGTATGAATGAGAATCCATGCGCTATCACCAAAACCATGAACCTCCGTATCATCGAATCATACATTAAATTGGCAAGTTACGTCCTTTGGATCTACGCTATCCATCCACGGGCTGTATACGTAACAATCTGCGTCACGGATCAACCTCACACGCGGACGATAAACGGGTGAGAAATAATAAGCCCACGGCTTCCTGTTTAAGATTCTAAAAAGAGTTGAATCACTGCCAGTGACGTTTTACTTCCTTCTTCATTTCGAAATCGGTATGCAAGAAAAATGTCAACCTTTACATTTTTGCAAGCGAAGTTTTCTCCGAATTTGTTTCCTTTGAAATATGAACATTTTCTAGGAAGAAAATTTTCTCGGATATTTATTTCAACATCGGAATTTTATCTATATTTATCCCTAACATCTACATTACATTCGATACGGTTCTTACATAAAATTATTTTCGGTTCCATAATTCTCTGTCAATTTCAAAAGAATTCTTTTGGATAGGTCATAGCACAGAATAAACTTTTATGGTAATATCTTAAGGCTTTCTCCATGTTTATAGGATTCAACAGCCCTTTAACCTCTATTCAAGCCATCAACGAGGAAATCATTCAACGAAAATATGAATCAATTCTAAGAAGTTGGTTTATAATCGTTTCTTTAAAAATTATCCATGTTACATGTATATGCGTATATTTGAGTATATAATATAGAATGTTATGAAACTATGTATGCAGAAGATTAATTCCGAAACAAATACGATAGAATTAGACGTATCAAGTTGTATTTAAGAAATAAATATGAATGAACACAAATATTGAATAAATAGAAATAACTATCATAACAATGCGAATGGGATTACGTGGTTAACTCTTAATGTGACATTAGGAGGTAAAACTACGATGAAATTCAGAATTTGGATTCACACTTTTGGGCAAATCTGAAGTTTCCGGAGCTGGTGTTGTAGTCAAAGTAGAAGAAACGGATTTTTAAACATGTAATTTAAAAATATGATTATTAATTAATTATTTTTATAATTTTTAATTATTAAAATGAAATNAAAATGAAATAAATCCTAACGTTACTCTGATAGTATGTCGTAACTGAACGAACAACGTGTACTGTGATCCGCAAAGCTTCGGGGAAATTTTACGACTTAAGGAAATGGACTAAAAGTACAGATTATATGACTTTGATTTCCTCATCTCCATAATATCCTCATAACTTGTTTAATTTTAAGATTTCACATTTCGATACACGCGCATTAATCGAAGCGACTTTTATACCTTGCTAGCAGAGAAGGAGGTGAGCATCCATCGGATATCATCATAATCTAACTTTTTAGAATTCCTAAAGCACGCCCTCTATCAGCAGAAGTGGAAAAACACCAAATTCTTAATTATCAAAAGCTAACAAGAAAATATTATTTTTTTCGCCGACAACTTATAATTATTTCCTGGCGAAACCTTTCCAGCCTAATGTATTCAAAACAATAACAAAGACTGGGAGGGCCACGTATGCAGCTATTTGCTGGAACCGTTGGCATCTCTCCCTCCTAGTTGGCCCTTCTTGTGCGTGTGCGTTTTCTAACCTCAGACACACTGTGCTCCTCACTTTCTCATACGTATCGATTGCATTCTCCTTTTCATACATCTACCTCCCCTTCCCTTTCCTTATCTCGCAGCCTCTCCTCCTTCCCCCTCCCCCCATCTCATCGACCCCTTCCCCTCCCGGTCCTGGAAAACTCTTCCTCTTGGTTAATTTCCCTCAAGGAGAGACTGGGGGAATCCTTTGATGTACCACCATCACGTACTGGTTTTGTAATGGTCCTCCGCCCCCTTCACTTCGTTGGTGGTTGCTCCTTGATGGGCTGTCTTGATTATTTTTTCCCCCCACCACTACCTCTTCTTTTGTTTACACCCCTCTCCTAAGGTTTCCGGTGATTAGTCCTTAAGGTAGCTGGCCTGCTTGGATAGGTTATGCGGTGAATGCGCGGCGAAGTTCTTATTTTTACCCACCTTTATTTCTTCGTATTGAAGGCGGGTGAAAAGGGAGGTCGGATGCGAAGGATTTCCCTCTCTTTCTCTCCTATGAAGTAGAGCCCTTGTGAAAAGAGATGAAAAGAGACAGTGTAGCTATTTAGTCGCCGTTAATTTCATTAAGAGACACTTTTGCGCCGGCGTTTAATTTTTTGCTGAATCGGTCCGCGGAACCATAGTGGCTCTTCTTTTATGCCGTACCGCTTCTTCGCTTTTCTTAACCTTCCCTCCTTCGGCTCCTCGTTCATTCCTTTCTTTTAGTTTTCCTGCCCTTTTTGTCACTTCGTTCAACTTCCTTTAACGCGTTTTCCTCCTCCCGAAAAAACTCTTTCCAACTATGCCTTCCTTTTTCCTTCCTCGGCTGCTTCCTCAAACATTCCACTTCATCAATACCTTTCCCCGTAAAAGCAGTGAAAGAGGAATACGTTCCCCTTTCGATATCCTACTTCCTTTCCGCGCACTCAAAGGGTAATAGTACGTCTTTTCATTAGCGTAATCATTCTTAGGCATCGGAGGGAATTTTTCGCAAAAGGAGATGAGAAGTAAGCGCCTTAGTTGTTCAATGAACCTGTTGAAATTATTGCTTCGCCTTGCATAGGTACTCCTTGCTCGAGACCGTTTACCATTTAAGTTATGCAAAGAGAGTGCCACCAAAAGGAGCGATTTTAGAATTTTCTTTTTATTTCTTTAGCTGATGTGAAAGACATTTATTCAACTCTTGATTTAAGTACAACAAATAATTAAATACGGTAATTATGAGCCCTTTGGAGAATCTTAAATTTTGTATGCAAAAATGTACTAATATTCCAGTAAATTAATTCACTATTTGAAATACTTTTTGAGCATTACATCTCGAACTTGCGATGTTTGTGCTTGCATTTTCGACTGTAACATGTAAAATGTAGGAAATTTCACTTTCGCTGCGGAAAATTTATCCACCACATTTAATTAGATCAATTTTGATCTAAGGAAAGGTTGATTTATTTTTACCTTATCCCGCGACTAAGGATAAGATATAAATTTGCCTTCGGTGGAGTAAAGGTTTAATCTGGTTTCTCATCCAAGATTTCCACTAAATAATCAGAGTATAATGGTAAAGCCATGGCTAGAAAATCTCAATGGCTATTGAAATATCCAACACTTCCTTCATAATTTGATGCTGTACGGAAAACGCATACATTCTTGTCATAGGGCCTTGCTATACAGGAAGGTAATCGGAATCTTGAGGTCAACTACATTCATAATTTTCTAAAGATTTTATGATAGCTTTAAATATTAAGGTTGAAGAGTGATGTGTAGCGATCTTAGAATGAATGCTATTCAAAGAGAGTCATCAAATTAAATACAAATATTCATCACTATTAAATAACTACAATTCTTCACTTTCACACAACTTCTGTAAAACACCGTTCTTTTCCATGGCGGATACAACAATATAACTGAAAAAAATCAGGTGGATACTAAATAAGGTGCTTTACACTATGTGTTATGCGTCTATAAAGGAAATGGCGGGGTGCTTGAATGAAGATAGATGAACTACTAGAGGTCAACTGAAGTTTTCAGTATAGTATTGACAATTTTCTCAAATAATTAATCAATAAAACTGACGAAAAAATAATTGAAATTATAAATGACAGCTATGCGATATTAATCGTAATACCCGAAACATCTACAGTTCTCAAGTGGAAAAATCTGAACTTTCATATATTTGAGCTTAGAAATATTTGTTCAATTATTCGAAGCATCTCCTATGCCACGACAGTTGGGAAGATTAAAAGTGGTTCTACACTGTTTCTCCAACTTTCAGTGAATATACGCATCCTGTCCATATTAACTTGCTTATTAGTTCCCAGGTTTAAGGATACGGATAAGAATACGCAATAAGAATAAGGATACGTTTAAGGATACGAATCCGCTTATTACACGTTCCATAAAACCGATTCTTCGAATCTTCGAACTTGACCACATTAAATTTAATTCCTCGAATATAAAATAATGCGAAGAAATCTCAGCAGAGTGTTTCTTTTAGATTCATTGCGTACTTACAGTAACAGATAGCGTTGAAAAACACAATCACTCCGAAAAATATTGGAATTTCCTAAAACAATAGATGTAAAATTATTTATCAGGAAATTACATTCGTTTTCTTTCGGAAAAATTCTATTTCTCTCACACCAAGCATTTATGTATCAAATTCCAAGGTTTTTTCATGGTTTGGTACCAGTAGTTTGGTACGTGAATACTAGCGTAGAATATTACTGATACATATCGGAATATAGAAAAATATATGCAAAATTGTAAAAGAAGAAAAATCATCGATAGGAATATCCTCTAATAACACAGTCACATAGCAGACCGCTGATATTTTTCGCATGTAAACAAAATTGCCACGATGCAGATCTACAGCTCGAGCACGCAAGTTATTCCGCTAAGCTTGCAACATTTACCGGTATTTGATCTGTGACGCAGTAGAGCGAAACCGCCGCCGTTGGCCGCAGATGAGGTCAAATTAGAGCGTCGGCTTCGCTCAGGAAGCCGGGTGCGTATTTGCCTTCCATCTGAATCGAGTGTGGATTTTTCTCTCTATACAGCGTATCTTTACTTCAGTCGAAGACATCAGGAAAGAACTACCTCCATAAAATAACTTTTTTCCCAAACTCTGACTCCGTAGACGCTATTCGATAAAATAAGTTTCCAATCGATAATTTAAACTCATCAATCACCGGAGATGGTATCTATGAGCTTCGATATGGAGAGACGTATCGAATATCGCTCTGCCACTTGGAGTTAATCAAAGCCGCCGGATGGATATCAGCCGACGACCTAAATTTCATTCACGAATTTCGTCGAGCCACTGCAAACACACAGATTCGATACATTCGATGAATTATTATTGCCATGACTGAGGCGATGTAAACAGGGGGAGATATGGCGGTAAAACTTCGCCGCCGCTGTAATATTTAAATTGACGCAACTTTTCAAACGTGTACGTTTAGCTTTTCTGGTCAAAGTAACTTAATTCCAAATGCTATATCATTCGATCTCGTTTAAAGTTTGATATATACGTCGGGGTTGGAGAATTTCAAAATTAAATGAAATCCAAGTCGGAAGCACAATTTTAATATTGGATGTCTCATCACGCCATGCGTAAAATAGAGCAATATTATAGCTAATATTCAGAAGAGGTGAGGAATGTTTTTCGCCAAGTATAAGTGGTTAAGGAAAATTGGCTGGCTTTAGTTTTCATAACTACTGTTGACTAAAATTCCATCATAAGGCCGGATCACTAATGACATCATACCGGAAGACAACGAGGAGGTTCGTGAAAAGCTGATGACAATACAGGGAAAACTATAACAACAAATTTTCAACCTAACCACGAAGGGGTAATACAATGAAATGAAGATTATTTTTAATAATGAAAAAGAACTAATAAAGTTTGTCAAGGGTCAATCAAAATTGAGAGTGAGGCAGATAAATGAGATTTGGATTACTTTAAATAGATACACATTCCTACTCTTTCACATCTAAAAGCAGCTATAGAAGACGTTGGAGTAAGTTTCAAGATACCAACCCATGGGTCCTATTTTCTTCATTGTTTGTCTACATTTCTACATATTCTGAGGCTAAGAGGAATAAACTGCATAAGCATACATACGGAGGATTGTTTACATAATTTCATTCCATAATCTGTTGAGAAACCGAAAGAAAAATCATGCAAAGGTGATATATGTAGTAGTAGTGGTATTTTTAAAGTGCTGCTTCGACAGCTTAGGTCATTTCGCACATAAGCCCCCACCGGGAATCGAACCCGGGACCGCTTTCACTGAAGTCGAACGCGTTGCCAACTTGGCTATCCGGATCCCGTGGTATATGTTTATATTATAAAAAAGCTTAATGTTCAAATAACAGTAAACGAGTTAATTTAAATAGCAATATTAAAGCAGTGATAGTGAAGGAGCGAATCGGAATTTTTCGTGAAAATTTGAGAAATAAACATTCAAAGTTGAGGCAACCGTGAACTGTATAAATTTGAATGAGAAATGCATTCATTGTATAAGTCAAAAATTACAGCTAAATATTTTTGTGAGATATTTAAATACTGTTCCATTCGATACCTTTCCATAAACACAATTAAAGCTTTAAACAGCACACTCCATCTATCGTAGGCGAAATCCAATTACAAGATGACGCAATTTAAAAACACATTCCAACCAACTTGCGTTCCCACGGAACCCCATTCATTCATGTCTTTCGAATTCCCCTTTTTCTTCGCCCTCTCTTACATACCTCCACTATTTCTCCCCTCGTCTGCTCCATCCGCTCAGATATTGCATAATGATGAAGAACCGACTCTGTTTATCCACTTTCGTCCACTCCCAATGTTATTCTTTTCCCTTTAGACCTGTGCGCGAGGGAGAGAAATGTTTCTTTTTCCACTTTCCATTCTCTCTGTTCCCACGGAGAATCGAATCGCCCAAGAACAGGCATAGATTTGTGCAGATCAAAGGCCGGTCTTCTAGCATTATTATAATTTTTCCGGCCGAAAACGCCTCAATTTTTTCTCGCTTTAAAAATGACCTTTGCTCTTCTCTCTCCCCATATCTCACCCTCTTTCATTTGATGAAAAAATTAAACCGCATGATTAAAGTTCGGCGGATATTTTTCGTCGATAGAAAGTGTGAGTATCTTGGATTACCAGTGGTCCTTTATCCTTCAGATTTCCATCAATTTTACCAAATTTTTGGGAGAAGCAAAGGATAAATGAGTAAATCAAAAAGATTTAATCTCTTGTATCCTATTGGGGGACAGTAGATATCTAGAAATGATACGAAATACTCATCGAATGAAAAGTAATTATGTGATATATATGTGGGCTTTTCATCTCAGCGTGAACTGAAATCCTTCTCTGTCTCTTAGAGTGGAGGAATTGAGGGAAAAGAATCAATGTGTGAAATCAGATTTGGCTTTGTTTATGTTGCTGTTAACCGTTTCAATAATTCCTTAATCCGGTTAGATCCATTCTCTTACACCTCTTAGGGTTATTGGAGGGATAAAGCGGTGAGGAATTAGTGAAATTGTTTAAAACGTTAACAGTTAAATCCATGGTACCTTAGCATTAGATTTTAAACATATTTAAATTGCTCGAATAAAACCTAGGAAGTAAAAGATAACATTTTGATCTTCTTTCGTTGGATGTTACTTGTCTTTTTAAACTCCTTACAAACAATTCAATCCAATACTTAAATATTTATTTACCTAATTTCTATGGTATGTAATCTAAAAAATAAATGTCTTGCTTGTACAAGAGGAAGATATGTGTAATTTGATTTCAATATAGTTTTAAGTTGCAAAAATGCATGTCGAGATGTTTTCAAAGCTCTTCGACCCGGAAAATCCTCGAAGGCATCCAAACTGGCACGGGCCATTTAAGAATAAATGTGCACGATAGCCATCAAGAAGTAAGAACTCACGTAGAATAGGAAGGAAAAGAAACAGATATCGTAATCAATGAAATATCAGGATGACTATAGCCCTCTATGCTACGTAGATGATACTCTAAGCACGTAATAATTTATGACGCTACGGTGATATCGATGTGATTTTCCCTACATAGACAGTCGATGGTTTCTTCCACCGATGCTATTTGTTCTTTCATTCATTACGTGATGAGCTTCCCATCACAGCTACGACCGATTTAATGCCTGATTGTAATAAACCATTCGTTTCTTTGTATCATTACAAATAATAAATTGATTACAAATGAATTTGTACGGCTTAAAGGAACTAAAATCGAATACCGAGCAAGAGCCACGATTCCGTTGAATTGAGACAAAGTCACGTGACTAATATTTAATTAACCACCTTGCAATCCTTGAGCAGATCATGAAGGGAAAAACATTTCCTAAGCTTATAAAATCCATTTACTAAGACAATTCACGAATATAACCATCGATCAGATCAGTCTTCATCGGGACGAATCCTCCTCTTCATATTGTTCCTTCGCCTTTAAGAACCTCCTCCGCACCTCGCAGACCCCCGAGGAGCAACCCCTAGCCTCTCTTAAAAAACCTGACTGGGATTTAAGTTTGTTGGGTTAATTGTTTGCATTGGCCCTTCGATATTATCGCAGCAGTAACAGAAAAAGCGGAGGCGGGGAAGAAGGGGCCGAAAAAAATACGGGTGAAGTTTGCGGAATGAGTTCTTTTTTATTTTCTCTCTGCATTGGATTTTTTCTCCAGTTTTTCGGGGCACTTCCCTCCGGCCCCAAGTGTTCCTCGAACTAAAACAAACAAAAACATGCCGACGAACTAAAGTACGAACCAATCCAGGAGGCAAGACTCGCAAGGCAAACAAGCTCCGTACTCTCCCTCTCCACTAACTTGGCGGGCACCTCTCACTTCATAACCACATCGCTAAGGCTATGCAATTTTCATATTCGTCTCCCCCAGCCTTCCTCCGCTCCATACCTACCCACCTCACCCTCTGCAACTCCCTCTAGAGAGCCGGAGAATGGATATTTTTTGGCGTAATTGCCGAAATTCCTTCCATTCTTTTGGCTCGTAAAACAGAGAGGAAGCGGGTTTTTTCACGTCGGAACTTCGACCCTGCCGATATAACGATTATTTGCGGAGAAGAGTGAAAAAAGTAGTGAATTAAAACTGCCGAAAAGTGAAGTTCTCGGCATGTTTGCGGTTGTGTATACAGGAGTTTCGAATCATCACTTAAAAACCTCTCCCATTAACATCCCCGCCAATAATTAATTAACGCTCTCGTCGCCTGCGAATTAGTAAATTGTCGTTGTTCTGATGAATTCGTGTTGCGGAAAAAACTCTCCTCTTGGTGGTGAAAATGACGAAGGCATTTAAAATGCTGAATGCGAGCTTATTTTCGCTCGATGACATGGGAGGGCGTTATTGCGATAAATCTGACGCGCGACACTCGGACACGGATTCGTACTACAGGATGTAAATTTTAGCCGAATAAAAACATTTAAACCGCAGAAAACCGAAAAAATCGCTCTGTATCTCTTGAAAATCTTTTGAAGTCAACACATTACGCATGGAATATGAATGAGGTAATTCATAACCGAAAAGGGAGATATTATTCTCCGTTCAATTCTCAATTTTCTGGCAAACTATTTGAAATGTAGCTGAATATTAGTTTAAGCATCTCAATGAATACTATTTCCTACTTCAGTCGATTATGCCATGTATGACAATGTTTGCAGTCACCTTGCACATAAATTGTAAGAAATCATTTCCTTGATCATTCTACTATTGTACAAAAAGGAGCAATTCTTATCACTTATTCATTATTTTTTAAAGAAAATTGTGAATTCATCTTTCAGTATTTAACAGATACAGCTATTTAATCATTTATGTAGCGAGAGATATATATTTTTATCTTGGTTTCCCAATTGGGCCATCATTTTCTAATTTATCTTCTTCCCAGTAAGAGAGGACAAAAAATGAAAAATTGTAGGGATTGACTTTCCTCGGTTGTACGGATGAATATTCAATCATAAATATTGAATTGAAAAAAAATATGAGAAAGATTTAGTTTTACCTTTGACGGGAATAACAAATCAAAAAAAGCCAAATGTGTGGGAGCCATATATACCTGGATTCCGAGTTTCATTAAACCGATATTTTTATAGAATGCCAAATTCCGGTCTATTCTTTCTCTCGGGTCTTCATTAATCCTACAAAACAAAAGAAACAGGATTTTGGCCATTTCGAGTCTTTTTCCTGAACCATGAGAATTTTGTTATCGACAGTTAACGTTTCTCGTTCGGTTTTTTATGGGAAATTTGCTGGAAAGTCTGACATTCACAGAAATGTGGCATAAAGGTTCAAGATGGCGCCACGGGGTCTCTATTAGGTCTTTCTTAGCGCACTTCGAATTTCTCCCCTCCGTTATCCGTCTTCCTTGGCCGAATAAATGCGTTTGCGAGTACACAACCGATACAAATTCCTCGCACAGCGTCTTCGACGACAAAGCGCAACGTATATCAAGGGGGAGAAGATTTCGGACCGCTGCAGGATAAAGTTAAAGTCAGGATTTGCGACGCTGATATCTGCAGTAGGTGGGTGGAATGCAGGATGAATTTAGATGGAAGGAGTAAGCCGGAGAATTTCCGAGTAAAATCGTTACCGTTCGGAAATCCGTTAGAAAATTTCCATCAGAAAACAATGCGAAATGAAACAGGGTGATGCCTCGATTAAATCAGACAGTACGTGCTGATTGTATCAGATGTTTACTCAAAGCAATTCATCGTAAACTTTTGATTCGGCGGCAATTACGTCCGCTTCCGCAGCATGCTAAACTTTTCCCGGTAAAACGACTTTCCCCGGACTCATCCCAAACAAGGTCTATTCTTTAGACTGCCTTTTTTCTATTTACGGCACCGGGGACTTCTTATTTATCCCTTCCAATTTGTCCCTCCTTATCTATTGCGCTTTATCCGACTTTTACAGGAAGGGAATGAGATCCCAGGCTCCAGCATTCTGAATATCTGTACTTCCTTTTACGGAGCCATCTGCATTCAGTTCCTTTATTCTTCCTATCTTACTTGCCATCTATATTTTATCCTCGCAGACATTTCCTCTGTATCCTTTCTCTCCCTCTACCCCTATTCTCGAAAAATACTCCTACAAAGAGCCGGCCATTTTGTTCTTTTTTATTTATTTATAGTCCGGGCTTTGCCGTGTCATTCCGTATCTCTATCATAAAATCTTTATTTGAGGCGTTAAATTTTGAGGGCAAATTTGGCTGGACTGAAAGTTTATTTCAAAACTTCTCTTGGCTCGAATTTCCTCTCTTGCGTCCAGCTTTAAATAGATGTTTTACCGAACGCATTAATATTAAAGTACCTCTATACTTTATGGTTCCGCATACGCTGTGTTAATACGAGAAATGAAACGGAGAACTCAGTCATCACTCTAGGATTTATGATTTACGTACTCGTCGAAAACAAAATACGTCAATTTCATAGATCCTCGAAAACAAATAGTAACTCGAATAGGGAATCAAGAATGGCAAAAAATCAATTCGCTATCGTGAATTTTCAATAACAAACTTAGAATCCAGCGTTACATAAAAATATTGGAGAGACCTAATAAACTCCGAAACAGTATCTTCAGTAATAAACCAATGAAGATCGGAAAATGAAAATTGAGCCTTTAAAAAAAAATAAACTGAATTATGATACAACAAAAATGCGAGGAAGGCACTATTCTGGATCAGAACAGTATTACTGTCAGATCGAATTTATTTTTCAGCATATCATTTCCAATCATATCTCAAGAGTTTGAATGAGGTAAAAAGGAAATACAATGGAGGAAATGTAGATAAAAACAAAGCTGAAAGTTATTCGACAAAATATGACTTGACAGAAATAAATTTATGTTAAAAGGAAATAATTATATATCTTATTTATAAATATGTAAGGGAACACATTATGTATATTTTAATCTTTAAGATCTCGATAGGTATGACCGCTTCATCTTTATTCAATTAAATAAATCGTCACGTATACCATTGTCAGCAGCTGAATATAAATTCTAATTCTATAATGTAAGTTATATGAGTAGATAATATTGCTGATAGGATAGTAATAAGTTATAGGGGGAGGGAGTCCGTGGTAATACGTCAACGTGAAAAGTGATCCGAGGTATCGAAGATTGAGAAACAGTGAACTAATTCAATCAAAAATAAATTGAAAGAGACCAAGTTTGAGAGAAAATTCAATTTCCTACATGTAACGAAAGGTTTTCCATCTTTCTTTTTATCTGGTAAAAGTCTGCAAAGGAATATGCTCACGAAAGTGAATTTTGTCAATTCCATAAATTTTACGAGATGACATTACGCGAGAAAACGTTATTCGGCCGCAATATTCCTTACTTCTACGCTACATACTTCGAGCCCTGGTGCTCAGCTCTTCTCGCGTAGCTGTCACCATCATTACGTCTTGTTATCATACCTAATTCACTACTGTCCTGTTTGCCATCTGGAGAGACCGGTGCTGCTTGAGTTCTGATAAGACATCAAGAACCAGCCTGTCGTTTCATTACCATTCGATTTCGTTTGTTAGGTACTCGGAATCATGCCCATTATATTGATCTCTCGATTGATTAAGGCACTCTCCTTCCCTCCTACACCCCCGCCAGTACATCTCTCGTCCGAAGAGATGCAACTCGGGTGAAACGTAAACCTCGCCATCTGCTGGAAGGGAGTCGGAACGAGACGTAGCGTACTTCACTCCCGTGGCTTTTACACGGGTATGGAACAATCGCGCTTGACGGCCGTGCCTCGGTACAAGACCGTACACGGGATAACGAGTGGAAGGCAAACAAGGCAAGTATTTGAAACTCTGTGCGCCACACGTATGGCAATCGGTACGTTTGTAACGCGTGTTTTGATTAATGGGAGGGCATTTTTCAAGCGTAGAGAGAGTGAGAGAGAGAAATGGAGAGTGCAGGAAATGAAGATGAACGGAGGAGTGTGTGCTAAAGGTTCAATTCAGGAATTGAGCTGGAAGGGCACTTGCAGGGGCTTGCGTCTAATTCCTTCGAGTGGGATATTATTGTATTAAATTATCAAGCCTCTAAGTAGAGAGTCAATCATCGTCGGCGAATGTGTGGCTTAGGAGACTTAGCAGCAGTAGTCTGTAATTTTAAGACGGGATTAGATTTTATTGCGCGACTAAAGTCTTCCCCAGCTGACTCCAACTTCCAACGCACCGTCTTTTATGTACTTTTTAGTGGGAGCTGGATGAAGGATGGAAGTTGAAGAGAAGTATGCGCTACGCTGTTTAAAACTACAAGACGAAGCTAAATATTAAGCTAAATTGGGACCAAAAATGATAGAGGGAATAATTCTGAACAACAGGAAAGGTTATGTGTTTCATAGCTTAACAGCAAGTCATGAATACTACACTTTCACATAAAAACCTTCAGTTATTACAGCTAGAAAGATTAAATGCAAACTAGAACGCAATTCAAGATTTTTCTAAAATTCGCATATATACTAAAATTGTGATTAATATAGAACTAAGAAACAGGAATCTTAAGTAAGATTAGGAACATTAAGTTCAACGGAAATTCTTTTTCATCACGATTCTCCTTTCACCAAAGAGATTATATTAGATAAAAGGGAAGCCAATGGTAGTGTTTTGGAATATATTGCATTTCAAGATGGACTGGATAAAAAGATTTGACATAAAAATGTAGTAAAGAGAGGTATCAAAACATCGCGTTACTTACGACTCGTTAAAAACTTAAATATCATTATTCTAAAAATTTTGCCAATAAAATATTTTAATAACAGAATTGTTTTTTCCTAAATTTGTGAGGCTTTACTTAAAAACGAATGAGTAACAAGTGAACTAATGCAAGTAAAGCTGTTTGCAAATAGATAGAGGTAAACCGTATTCCATTTCTTTCCAGAGCAAGCTAAAAATAGAAAATATACATCGATAGAACGAGGATAAAATTCTATCACAGAAAAAGGTATAATGTCCTATTATCCTAAATGTGTATCCTAATAATATCTGTTGTCTCCAAAATTCTAGAGAACTTCTTCCTATGCTTATACAATTCCACCCAGTTGTTACGGCTCCGTTTTATCTACACCATCCAGACAAAAAGTACGTGCTAAAATCCTTTTTCGCAGCCGAAGCAGCTCCTTTATATTAAAATAAAAACTTCCCGCATCACTTTCGCGCACCGTGCACCATCTCTTTACTTGCCCAAAGCACATCCGGAGCATTTAAATGCCTTCCTTCGCCCACCTTCCCAGTCATGCACGAGCAGTAAACATTTCGCAGGCTAACCCGCTCCCTGGCTCTTGCAGTAATCCCATTTAATCCCCTCACTCCATCTCGCTTCTGCCATTTCCCCTTTCTCCTGCTTATTACTTGCACGAGTGTTCCATGCATTTCAATAACTTTGCATCGGAGAGAGAGTGCTGAGAGGGGAAGAAAAGCAAGGGCCTTAAAAGGAAGAAGGGTTTTAGGCTCGAGTGACTGGCTCGAGGACCCCTAACGTCCCGAATGAACGAACGATGCCTCTCTTAATTCACTCCAATTCCCACTTTGTCACTCTTGGTCGCCAAAGCGTCGTCACGGCCTCTCTTTCTCGCCCTATCTTCTTTCTCTCTTCCACGCCCACTCTTCCACCTGTCCTCTCACTTCTTCGGTCGCAATCCCTTCAGCGGTGGCTGGGAGATATTTTAAAGGAAACGAGATGATCCAGAGTCGAGGTAAAACAGACGCTGTTTACCTTTCCGAATTTTTAGAAAACTTTAAATAACATTGTTTTAATAAAGTATGGTTACCAGATGTCCGTTTTTTTCCGGACAGATACTTTTTTTTAACCTCTCAGTTTAACAGCTCAGTCATATATAAGAAATCTGATTCACTCTAGATTACATTCCGCAGTAAAATAGGTATTAAAGAGGTAATAAAAGTTAAAATATACGTTTATACGAAATTGTGCCATTAAAGTATGAAGTGTCACACTTCACACATATAAACCTCCTTCTACTAAATGTCCAACTTTTGTCCTATCTTTTCATTACTTATATCTTACAATAATTTCAAAAGATCATTTAACCCCTTAAGTAACCCACATGCGAATAATATTTTGCTCAATTCTCAGCTTATTTCCTCATTTTTTAGATCTTTTCTGAGACCATAAATAGAACTTAAGCGCATTCCAGCCTATCTATATACTTGTTATTTTCTTTCAGATAGAAGTTTATTCATGTGAATTGTAATTCATAAACATCTTTCGTGGACAGCTTTTAACAGTAATGTGGTAATACAACAGCGACACACCTAAGCATTCAATGGAACATCTTTAGATTATGGAAAGAAGTTATTGATTTTTCCTACGATTAAATAATTTGCATTAAGTAATGTTCATTTTACAGGTGGACAAATTCTCGTACTTGGGTAGTGTTCTATCTTGGGATGGGAGGTGTGGAGATGAGGTTCGAAGAGGAGTAGCTTTTGGCCAAAAAAGCTTTTATGAAGCGAAAGGAATTGATGATAAAGGTATCAGGAAAAGATTGGTAAAATCCCTGATATGGAGTGTTTTGCTGTATGGGTGTGAAACATGGACCTTACAAAAAGAGGACATCAAAAGATTGGAGGCATTTGAGATGTGGGTGTGGCGTAGAATGGAAAAAAATAAGCTGGGTGGATAGAAAAACAAATATAGAGGCGCTAGAAATGGTTTGGGGTTTTAATTGAAATGGGTGGATCAAATATTGAGAGGAGAGGGATTGCTGAAGAATATAATTGAGGGTAAAATGCAAGGGGAAAGTCAGAGGCAAAATATGTTAGATGACATAAAGGTGGGGTGAGTTACAAGGTAACGAAAGAAAAGGCTATGAATAGGGAATATTAGCGTACATGGACCTACCGAAAGGTGTGAATAAAGATAAAGATATGTGAATGAATGATTATTTTACTGAAAGCTATTAAACGGAGTAAAACGTTACTTAAGACCTTGATTAATAAGCTAAAACTTTTTTCACTGTCTATTACTTTTGAACCTTAAGTGATAGGGGCAATCAGCCATTTGACTTTGCAAAACTAGCTGTTTACCTAGAGTATGACTGGGTCAAACTAAAAGCTATTAGCAAATTGTTTCTACGACTACACTACTTCTTCAAGACTAGAATACATGGCATTTAACTTTCGTTAACCTCATTAAGTGTTTATTAATTAATGAAATTATTGGCCATATAAGTTAATACTCTAAAAACCAACAATTTCTTCCACTTAAATTCTAGCTTTTCTGGGTCGGGCTTCTACTTGATATTGCTTGGATGAAACTTTACAACGAGGGCTATATATTAACTCTATATTCAAATATTATGAGATCAGAAAATTATTGCTGAAATCGGGGCTCCCGTATAGCCAAGTGGGCAACGCATTCAACTTCAGCGAAAGCGGTCCCAGGTTCGATTCCCGGTGGGAGCCTACGTGCGAAATGACCTCCGCTGTGGAAACACTTTTAACAGAACTACTACTACTATACTATTGCTGTAATCTGTTTTTCTTTTTCCTCATTACTGAAACATGATATAACGGCAATGAAAAGTTACAATTTTAGAACACAAAGGAAAATGTCCAAGTTGGACTATCAGAATTTGTTTTTCATATAAATATTACACGGTTTTAATTGTAATATAATTAGAAGTGTTTCTCAATCTTTTTTTTTGGAACTGCGCACCTCTAATGACCTGTTCTTTCCCTCTTCTCTATTTTGATCCCTTTAAAACTTTCAGTATAATAATATTCTGATACTAAATATTTCAATTTAAACCTGTTGGGAGTTAAAAGAAACCGTCGCTGAATAAACAGAAGTAACGCAGTACGTAAATGTAATTACCGTATTTCTAAAATTATTCAAGTTTTTATGCGTGCTTATGTTTCCTGAGCGCGCTCTTGGGATTAGAAAATCATAAATGTGGAACTCCAGGTCTCGCAAATACAAACCTACGCAATTATAACGAGTAATATACATTTAAAAAAATCGGTGTTTGGTAAATACCTCAATAACATCAACAACATCAAAATATTCACTTTCACGGCCGCCTCTCAGCGTGAGGTGCATGCGCCGTACTCTTTTTCCTAGACAAGTAACACAGAATAATATGCCACTTGTATAGATTCCACAGAAGCTAATGGCCATCAGATGATGTATAACGCCGAAACGGTCAACCCTTGTGTTATTATACTTTTCGGAATCTAAAGTGGATGTGTATATAATCAATCGTTTCTGGTCGTACTTCGTGGAACGACATAATGAAATAATGAATGAAAAATTTGTAATTTCCGCAGAATATGTTCTGTTTCTGTGGAAATTATAAAATTTTCTTTCATAATTTCATGGATGTGTATATCTTCATATAATTTCGATATGGATTTCCACAAATACAGCTCTCCGAAATTCAATATTTCCTGGATAGTCTTTGAAAAATTATATTTGAAACGCCTTGATCTAAGATCTATTTTTCTGATTTTTCTTGCAATGCCTGATCGACGTATGTAACATGATGGCTACATAATGTGCTTTCCGAGAACGTATTAAATCCACCAACATTAACGAAGATATCAGGAGCTACTATCAGGGAAAAAATTATCTTCCCCGATTCTTACCTCCTATCTTTTCTTTCTCTCTTCTCTTCCTCCCATTCACTCCTTTTCCCCATTTTCTTCAGCTCCGACCACCACCATGCCGCTAAATTTTATCTCCTAAATCTATCTAGCGCCTGACCTCCGGGTGAAGAGGTGTGGGCGGTGAAAGGAGATAGATACGCGCCTTTCTTTCCTCTAGATCTCCAGTTCGAACCCCTTTCGTAGAAAACCGTGGGAATCGAGGAACGTGCTCTTCATCACTCATCTCTCTCGAATCCGACGTCAAATGAATTGATACGTTACGTAGCGAAGGAGTGGGGGATATCCGAATGTTCGACCCATCCATCAATCAAAACATGAGTTCTCCACCTCCCAGACCCTTCTCTTCCTTCTGTCGAACCCTTTTCCGTCCCTTCCGAATCCTCTGTTTCCACCATCCTTCGGTCCGAACCCTTCACCTGTGCTGCCCTCTACCTTCCCTTTTCCTTCTCTCTGCTGTTTTCGCCCACGGATTCAATTTTTTATATCTCCTTCTCCCATCCTAGGGCTAGCTAGTTAAGCGAAAAAAATTGCAGCTGTAGAACCTTAATTTTTCTAATGCTATTTAAATCTAAATTCTCTGCATTTCATTACGGGGCCTTGTTATACGTCAATGTAGACCTGATTTTGAAAATGTGAAGGTTTAAAAATTAGGAAACTTTCATTCACAACAAGACAAACATTATGAATAATAACTTAGGACAGACCTCTTCTTCTGTTTTGTTCTCCTTTCTTGACGTCACACCACAAATGCTATAAATACCCCATCTCAATCCCACCACCCTCAGTTCTCTTGACCCCCTGAAGATAGAAACTTATTCGCCGAAATACCAACTGAGAATAACAGCCTTGCAAAGTGCAGCCAAAGAGAATTCTAACCTCCACTGGTTGGAATTTCTTCAAAGCTTATTGCTTGCCGACTGCGGTTTTTTTGGAGCTATTTTAACTTTAAGATATGAACATTGCCCTGTTTCTTTTTCAATTTTAGATAGGATAATATTATACGAATAATTTGAAATCGCATTTTAGAATGATTAAAAGATACACAATTCTATCATAGAATACAAATTACGCTGATTGACGATTTAAACTTAAATAGCATCGTGGTATTACCTATGTCGATAAATTTCGTTGCTGAATGAGAAAAGCTGATTTACGTAAGTGCTGCAAGCTTGATCATTTTGCAGATATTCCACGATATAGCATTTCAATAATGATCGCTCTTTTTTCATTAAAAGCATCATTACACCTACTCTCGTAAGTCGTTCTTATAAACGCAACAGTTGATTCAAAGCAAAAAAAGAGAAGTGTTTGCGGAAATACCTTTACAACTTAAGGTTGACAAAGAAAAAATACACGTTTCGGGAAAACACCCTCAGAGAAAGGGGGTCAAAATACTCGTAATAACTCAGTCGAAAGAAAACAATATACAATGAAACATGTTTAAACTTCAGTAATAGAAAAATCAAATAAAATTAAAACTAAAGAAAATTCAAAATACACACTGAAATTAAACAAACAAAATGTGCTTGAAAAATAAACAAGAAATTTC
>KZ308179.1:160899-243801 GCA_000376725.2 Ladona fulva
GACGGGATATTTTTATTTTGCCTAAAAATACTAATCTATTCATATAAAAATACCAACTAAAATAAAAGTTATTTTCTTTTTCTAATGATTAGTGTGTGTGCCCACAATTTTGCTGTAATTACTGTGACATCGATTTGACATAGCTTTTAATAATATGCATTGTGTAATAATAACCATGTGTTTCGGCTTTGCGAGATTTAGAATACCAATGAAATGAAAAAAATTTAGTTTTGATTCAGTAATGTAATCGTAATATGAAATAGCTGAGCTACCAGTCGTTACATTCATTCTTTAAACCTTAATCGATTCATTACTCGTTTACGACGACGCATACAGTTCAGTCGATTCAGTTCTTAGAGAGTTCATACCTATGACCTAGGTAATGATCGGAAAGTGCGTTGACCTTTACATCACCAGGCTTTTAGAAGAGGCGCTATCTAATATACGGATAATCTAGAAATATTTTATAAAGATTCCAAAGAAATTCCCAAAAACTCACCCTAGACGTTCAGCCTTATGTTCGCTTTGGGGGAAGTCTGGTATTTGACGCAGCTTCTGGAAAACACGCACATTGCAAGCTCGCAACTTGTTCTTAATGTCCAAGATTCTAAGAAAGTTTATCACTGAGAAGAAACTGACTACCTCCTTCCTTCTACCGCTTTTCTGGAAAGAGAAAAGTACATACACTGAAAATATCAGAATGTACTAGATAATAGGAACAATAGAATAATATATGGAATGTTAAAAAATCAAAAATATAAATTTTATTTAGACAATATGAAATAAATAGCAATAAAATCGAATTCTAATTAGCAGTCATAAAGCAGTAATATGCAAATATAACGGAGATTTCAATTAATAATTAAGAGAAAAAATCTTAAAACAGAAATGATACGGTTTCCTTACAATGGGAACATGTAAAGAATAATGTGCCCTCGAATAGAAGCAAAATAAAAATATGCAAAGCATTAATTATACAGTAATGTGAAAAGTCAAACTCAATAAAAAAATACACAAGAAGTTAAAGAAATCAAGGAATATTCATAAAAAAGGACCGAATCGAAGGAAATAGTAGTTAATAAAATACTAGGATGCATTTCTAATTAAAACGTTGGAGATCTACATGAGATCTCTCTTCAAGGAGAGAAATACCCTAAAAAATGAATGATACAAGAATGGTCAAGATAGCAAGGGATTGAATATTGGAAGAAAACTAAAGTACACATCTGTCATGTAGAATTACTTATTACAAACTTGCCAAATGAATGTATTAAAAGATAAAATAGGCTAAAATATCTTCAAAGTGGAAAATAGAAAAAAATAAACACCGATTTCATTATCTTAACCAAAACTCTGGAAACCACCTTCATGTGTAAACAGAAGGAAAAGACAGCATTACTTGTAGTCTTAATATATGGAATACTTGCACAAGAAATGAAAATACACATTCATAAAGTAGAAAATAATTCATGCAAAAATAAACACTTTGGTAAAGAGTGTGTTTAATACCGCATAAAACTGCCGCAGTAGCTCATTATAGTTTTATGCGGTGGACTTCCGCTTACAAATAACATACGGGGAAAGGCTTCATGAAGAGGGACGGAAGACGTAAATCAGAATCCTTGAAATTCAGGAAAGTGTGAAATCCAAGATTTATTGGAAGATTAATCTCGAAGTAAATTCCTCACCTGAGATAAGGTATTATTTACCAAACATAAAGATCTTTATCGTACAAATATTTTTCAACTGCATAACCAGGCATTCCATCTTAAATCTCACGGTACTTTCACATGTATGAACAGCTGGCGAACCTCGCTTTGGGGCATATGCTATTCCTTGATCTCTTCATTCTTACGGGTTAAAGATTTCAAAAGATGGAAGTAACAAGGAAGTTAGAAGGAAAAAAGTTTTCCCAAAGGTCTTAAGTGGGAAATTTAGTCATTTTATTCTGAATGAAAGCATTGGAAATAATTGACCACTCCCCATTTCTGAGTCCGTTCAGTCACGGACAAGCATTCCCCTCTTTTAATCCTGTTTTCTTCAACGACTTCCTCCATAGGTAACGTGAATAGGCATCGGACGTATTTATGAAATTTCGCCCCGATGGCTGGTAAATCATGAAGGGCAGGATCCTCCCTCCGATCCAAACGTATCATTTGGAACGATTACTTATAACATCGGGACTGTAAAAATCGCCCCGGGCCTTCGAGACGAGCATTCCCTTTTAAAAAGTCTTAATCAGTTCCCACTCCTCCGCGGATTATCGACAAATCTAATCGCGAGCCTTTATCACTTTCGCCCATCGCTTCGGATGAGGCCTTCCCTCTCAGACGCCGATTCCCCGTTAACGTTGCCCATTCGCCAATGATTACTCCATCACTATCTCGTATGGCTGCAATTTCATGTATCATCCTCCTACAAGTTAACAAGACAGAAGAGAACTAAATAAACGGGCATCACTACCAATCCATGTTAAACTTTCTGTTTCTTAATCTCTGTTCCTTTCGAGCGACATCGCCATAAAACTATTGCGTAGAATATCAACTTAATTTATCCTTATCAAATGATCTGTTATTGACGATAAACTCTCATAATGGGTGACAGATCGAAATATTCTATCATAGTACTTCTGACATACCTTCCGACATGAGTCCTAGTCAGCATGGAGGGGATTAAAGCCCTTTCCTTTACTTCTTGGTAACCTTTTCTGGACTTTGTATCTTCCAACTACTTTTGTTTTTGACTACTCCTCTGTCTTTTCCTTTGCAATCCACATTTATAAGAGTCGCTTCTTCCTCAAACCCTTTCCTCTCCAGCCACTCACAGCATCTCCTCGTTTGTGCTGGCATCGGTCTAGCTTACCAAAGCCATACTCACATCTCAAAGGCCTCAAATTTTTTAATATCTTACTTTCTTATGGTCCACGTTTCGCACCAATCGAGCGAAAGACTAAGGATTCAGCAATTCTTTCCTAATTGCCTTTTCTAATACATAAGTCATCACTTTCATTCACTTCACAAAATCTTTCTCGGCTACAGCTATACTTAATTAGGTCTTTCTTGCTCCACCAATCCAAAGAAAGAGCTCTAACCTAAATAGGAAGTAGGTCAACCTGTTTTGTGTTTTCACCGTTATATTTATTGCTAATTTAATGCTACTGATCATTCCTCTATTTAATTTCTATTCCCTTTCTCAATGTAAAAGCAGTATATCTAAAAAATACTGCCCGATATTTTCTGAAAACCGGACTGAATTAATCTATTTCGTAATAANAGACCAAAGTTGCAAAGCGGGACGTTTACTACTACGATTATTAATCTAAACTACGATGATTAAGCGGGACAATCGGGACATAAGCGGGAATCTACCGGGACATATCCGGAGCTAAGTTTATGTTCAGTCATTTTTGTAGCAATGGATATTGAAAATTTAAAAGGAAATCAAAGAAAATTATCCGAAAATTTCATATCTCAGCGATAGCAATAAAGACGAGAAGAAATGTTGAAAGTAAAAGTAAAGAGCACAGCTGAGAAATACATAGACAAAGAGTACGCGCGAATTCACTCATCCTGGAAGCAACTAATGAACTTCACATAGTTAAATATATGGCAATATTATTAGTAATACATAGTCAAAATGATAGATTTATGCAATATTTAGGAGTTGTTTGAAATATATGTATGGTCTCAAACAATGCTCTAAATTCTCAAAGGTAGGACATTATGAAATATATGTTAGGATAAAATAAAAATCATCATATAAGGCTTCATTTATAGATATATGTTGTTTGACACACCAAAGAAAGTCGTTTACTAAACTGAAACTACACAAAATAGTGGGAGAAAAACGGAATTACTACAAAGAAATCCATTTGCAAAATTGTACTTGGGCTAAAATTCTTCCTTGAGAAGATAATTCAGTCACACTAGCCATCATATCAAGTTTATCGATTAACACAGTTCGTTGATGAAAACTTCCTCAACTGATCGATCAAAATAACTGAAAATAATTCCGGTAGAGTGAGACTTCTGATAGTAAACTTATACTTTTTAATCCGTACGTGAAATATATGAGCTCATTATAAAATGAAGTGAATTCCGCAGTTTAAGAAATCTATTTGTATGACTTCTTCTGACGGGACATTCTGCGGCACGGGGGAGCCCGAATATAATAATAGCATTAACTATAATAAGTGATTCGATAATGTTGTAAATTTGTTGTTGAATAAAGATAACGTCTCATTCTATTTACTTCTCATCCATATCTTATCGCTTTCCTCCCTAGAAATCTCTTTGAGAAGGTACTTCAAAGTCTCACTTTCTTCATTCACTTTTACTATTCGTCTCTCCATTTCTATGTTATATCTTCTTGGCATATTACCCTTCAAATAAAGAAGAGAAAGAGCGAGGCATGAGAGTTACCGAGATGAGGGCAGGAGAAGCGAGATAGATATATCTCTCGTTTGAACGCAAGAGCGACGTTGTGTTGCCAAAGGCGGCTTTGCATGCTCTCTCTATCTTTCTCCTTCCTTTATCCAATGGCTGGGCGAGGGACGGAGAGATACGCGATGTTACTCAGTTTGCGGAGGATGCCTCTCCCCAAGGCACTGTGCGTGCACGCGTGAGTAAGATGTAGATAAGGAGTACACATACTTATTACAATTTTTTTTCGAAAGATGCGCTGAGAAGAGCAAGAACTCTTGCCGGTTTTTAGAGATCCGCGGTAGATTTTTCTATTTTAACCCACTCCGTGTTTATCTTTCAGCTCCCGCGGATTCCCGCCTTATGAAATAAGAAAATAATAAGGCTTCACACCTCATTTCGAGATGCGGTTTCTGAGCGATGATTCTATGAGTATTCTGTTCGCTAGGTTTCACACTCCGTATTCTCGTCGTAGATTCGCCGAACGTCTTGACGTATTGAATGGAGCCGTTATCCGGAATTTATAGCGCACCAAACGTCTCGGATTTTCCATGTATAAACAAAAATGAGTGCGAAAGAAATTCGACAAATGGTTTTTGGGTTTTTGAGTGTGTTTGAGATACTTCGAAGCATCCCAAATGCGGATTTAAACAAGGGAAGGTTTTATGTATAATATTTGACAGCTTTGCTATCGTGTTGATAAAATTTACTCCTGATTGGCGTACTTTAATATACAGTGATTATTAAAAAGAATTTAAGTTTGGTCTTCATATTTATGCTCATCACGGGTTCCTCAAATCTTGGGGCCACCTAATCCTATTTTTAATGCAGCCCCACCAATCTTTCTAGCGCCCAATGTTTGGTGAGAAATTTCCAAGTTATAGTCCTTTCCATAAATACCCTCCAAATATTACTCGATGTATGTGTTATAATGCGATCATATACTCCATTTCGCAATTTAGCCAATGAAAATCTAACATTTGTAATTTACAAATTTTTCTTTGTAATATGGAAGATATCCATAAGTTTTCTTTCGGCTCATAAACGAAAACGGTCAAAGAAAACTAAGGTGGATACATTTCAGCTTAAATCTTTATGCATACATTTTTGGTTTTAAGATCGGATCGAATTAAATATAACCCAAGAAACAGAAGCTAAAAATATCGACATCGGTAAGCAGTTATGGGAATCAGGTATCGGTGAAATTAACAATGGTTCAAATCCCAGTCATGCCGATATTTTTCAATTCTGTTTCCCCTGGGGTTTCCAGATTGACAGCTATCCGTAAATTTCATACCTTTGCCCCATCCTCAAATTAAGTATAATACATAGAATTATATCGCTACCAAGAGGTCAAGAGACAAAAGTAATTCCATTCTAGGATCAATTCTACATATAACCCTATTCTAATATAACGTTCTTAGATTTTTAATAAATTAATGCCCGCAAACTCATATAATTTTTTTCTAAACTTCTGTCTATAAGAATAGCAGCAGTTTTTCGGTAGTATCGTTCATGTTCGTTATTCTGGTGATACCTAGGCTCGAGCTAAGAACTACGCTTACAAGTCATTTTTAACGTAAATGTGTACGTAAGAGGAACCTTGCAGTTACACAATTTAAATACTCTCATCCGAAGGTGCCTTATCTTAAAAATTGCTTAGAATAGCAACGCTTTTGTGTTTCAGATTCTAAACATTCACTCGAATATATATAATATCAAAAGATAAGATGAAAGAGGCGTAACAATGCGGACAGAAGGAAGAAACTATTTTTCTATGAAAGTATACCTTTTGTAAGGTTTAATGAAGCTCAAGACAAACCTTTAAAGCTCACCCTCCAAATGCCCTGAAGACAATAGGAGTCGCGATGTGCTCTCAAGATTTTATTCAACACTGTTGAGATATTTTCAAAGGGTATAAGTCTACAAAGTTTTAAATACTTTATACTTTTAAGAAATCGAAAGACTTTCTACGGTGTAAGGAAAATTTCCATTACTTTTAAGATTGCTATGGCGTCAGGATTTATGTATGAATAAGGCATCCAGAGACCAAAGTTGCAAAGCGGGACGTTTACTACTACGATTATTAATCTAAATTACGATGATTAAGCGGGACAATCGGGACATAAGCGGGAATCTACCGGGACATATCCGGAGCTAAGTTTATGTTCAGTCATTTTTGTAGCAATGGATATTGAAAATTTAAAAGGAAATCAAAGAAAATTATCCGAAAATTTCATATCTCAGCGATAGCAATAAAGACGAGAAGAAATGTTGAAAGTAAAAGTAAAGAGCACAGCTGAGAAATACATAGACAAAGAGTACGCGCGAATTCACTCATCCTGGAAGCAACTAATGAACTTCACATAGTTAAATATATGGCAATATTATTAGTAATACATAGTCAAAATGATAGATTTATGCAATATTTAGGAGTTGTTTGAAATATATGTATGGTCTCAAACAATGCTCTAAATTCTCAAAGATAGGACATTATGAAATATATGTTAGGATAAAATAAAAATCATCATATAAGGCTTCATTTATAGATATATGTTGTTTGACACACCAAAGAAAGTCGTTTACTAAACTGAAACTACACAAAATAGTGGGAGAAAAACGGAATTACTACAAAGAAATCCATTTGCAAAATTGTACTTGGGCTAAAATTCTTCCTAGAGAAGATAATTCAGTCACACTAGCCATCATATCAAGTTTATCGATTAACACAGTTCGTTGATGAAAACTTCCTCAACTGATCGATCAAAATAACTGAAAATAATTCCGGTAGAGAATAATTATTAATAATTTCTGGTAGAGAATTCCGGTTCCGGTATATTCTATAATTATCTGAATATTGGGGAGTCCCGAAAATGTTTTTTGGGACACTGGAGAAGGAAATCTTTTCCAGGATTTTGTATGAGATACATTAACAGAAAAAAAGCTAATATTGCCTAAAATACAGGGACAGACAAATTGCCATCCAAAAAGAATATCCAAAGCCATTCTTGAATAGCGTTTCAATTTTTCATACATTAATTTTTCACATATTTGAATAAGATTTAAAGTCGAATAGATTATAAACGATTAAAGCTAGAGGAATATCACAGCACTATTTTTCTAGGAGACTCCTCCAGTACTCACTACTGCGCTCCTGTTTGATTTCAACATCTCTTTAAACCAAGTCTTATTCTCATACTTCAAAAATAAAAAATATAAAAATAATCAAATAATGCTGAATAAAATTTCATATAGACGTCACTAAGCGTCGCATGTGAAGATAATAGTCCATTCATACATTTGAGGAGCACTTAACTTTTTCTATCGGATAGTAATTTCATTTAAATAGTGGAATACGTCATAATAAAAGTATGAACGAAGTTTGTCAAAAGACTATCTGAGGAAAATTGAAAGAGGAACAACAAAAAACTATTGCGATGAATACAAAATTCTCAAATACTAATAGAAACGTGACTTCTCAAGCACCATGTTTGATTCGTGTTCTTCGACGGATTCAGCGGTGAGGAATTAATTATAATTCGCCTCCGTAGACGGCTGTCGTTGTCAAGATTCCCTCTCCTCGTGTGTACGACTTCTTTTAAAGAAGATGCTGTGGAACTCCGCCGCAGAGTAACTCCTCCGCACCGTATACAAGCGGTTAACTTACATGCGTACGTCTCCTCTCCACCCCCGCAGCGCATCGCTGTAGAACAGACAGTTGCGGTGGCGACTCGACCGCCGCCACTGACGATGAAAGAGACAGAAAACCCGAATAAAAGGCATAGGATCGGAGATGCGACATCGAATTCGAAATGGTAGGAATGGAGCTGGTTATTATTCGTGAAAGGGGCCTGAAAGACGATATAAATTTGCTACACTACTTCCCAATTAAAATTGAGCTTTTTATGTTGAAGAGTGAATAGCGTTATTGCGAATTTTTGAGGATGACTGAAGGTAGTTCAAGATTGTGAATTCACAGCTAGAAAGGTAACACTTACACCATTTTTTTAAAAGATTTAGGTACGCATCTCTTTACTACGCATTACTCAGTAGAAATCAATACCGTAAGAATATTTTTAAAGCGATAAAAACATTTAATAAGTCCGGAAAGCAAGATCCTACCAAAGTTAGGCAAAGAAAGAGTAACCTGCTTCTCTCCTCAGATCGTCTATTAGAGCCGATGTCCTATCTACGAAGAAAGTGTAGGACAAGATGATAGCGCAAGTTTATCTGGAGAACAACGAAAATCGATAATCCTTGGGAAAGATTTTAAGCGAGGGACTATCTTTCAATAGTATCATGATCAGCCTTTTCCGGCAATTATAAATTTCATATTTACGTCAACCTGCATAAAGATGAAAAATATGACACATACCCATATCTTTAGGGAAACAAAAATTAAACAACAGAAGCTAATTAATTTTTTATTGAACCTCAGCTGATATCTTTTAGACTTATTACTTTAGAGGTGAAATTTGATTTATAAAATCATACATAAAAGTAAGCCAGTATCCATCTAAAGAAATTAAGAACCTGTAAGATGAACCAGAAATTTGTGATTTTGTTCAGGATGATAATTAGAAAATGGTTAGAGAAGCGAAGAGGAATTAACGACAATGTAATTAGGTGGCGTAATGAAAGTTTCGAGTGGAATTATAAAATAGCGAATTACGGTACATGTATAAATTTACCAAGCAAAAGATTTATAAAACCCGTGAGAAGGAAAAGAAAGCACAGATAACAAAATTCCTCAGTTACTTTTGCGACATACATTTAATCCTAAATCCCATTCATGCATACCGATGTATAATCCGAAATTGGATGCGAAAGGATATGGGAAGAAACTTTTCAATCCAACAGGGAAATTTAATCGTAAAAAGGAACTTGAACGATTTAAAAACGTTCTCTCCCCGCGTCAGTAGCTTGATATTTCCCATTTGTTTCGGAATTCCATTGAGGATGCCCGGTAAAAGGGATTCTTTGCATATGAATCATCCTCGTCGAAGCACTCTCCGATGGATCCTCGACATCGACCTGGAAGCTTGTTCATGAGTTGGAATGCATTCGGCGAGTTAGTCACTTCGCCAGCGAAATTTGAGTTTCCAAAATTAAACCTGTTGAACCTCCTTCACGCTTGCTCAGAGAAAAACTGCGAGCGAAATTCTTATCAAAGCAACATGGAACTGCATGTTGCCCTGTTCGAGAAATTTCTGAGTTCTCTAAAAGGAATTCTCGAATTTTTAGTCAGTCTTCTGCAAGCGATCGGAGTGAACGCTCGAAGGAAGCGACGTTTTATGGAAAGTTTTACTTTGAACTTCATTACTTAACATTAAATCAATGGAATCACAAAGAAATTAACTTAATGGAATCCATCTTGCAGGTGGATTCCATTAAGTTTAATTTCTTTGTGATATATCCTGTATTGTGACAAGAATAAGCAAGAGGTGATATCAATCACAAGTGCAATAAGAGAATATCTTTTGTGAAAATTGCCAGTGAATTAAAAAGTGATCGATGTAATACCAAATATCAGGGAA
Source organism: Ladona fulva (assembly GCA_000376725.2). NCBI lineage: Eukaryota > Metazoa > Arthropoda > Insecta > Odonata > Libellulidae > Ladona > Ladona fulva. The sequence continues at coordinate 170,858 of KZ308179.1, forward strand.
TTTCCAAAACTGAAGTGAACACAAAAACCTAAGGGATACGTTGAGGAGGCTTGTTCTAAGAAGCTCTGCGCAATTCTCATTTTCCCTGAACCAGTGAATGCACGATATCGATAATCAGTGATTTCAATTAGGAAAGGTATGATATGCTCATAATAAATTCTTCTGTTGTAATTTCTTCACATTCGCTGAAGCCACTATCTAGCAACGGGAAGACTAATTTGTTTTGTACCAGCATATACGTTACTTTCTCTCTCAATTTAACACATATGAACGCCTACCTATAATGGTTTCACCCATTCAGTACCACAATTAATAAAGAATTCAAAAATGTCCTTTTTCATTTTTTCAATTATGCTATGATGAGCTGAATGACGAAACAAGCTTGAGAAATTATCATTAATAATAGAATGTACTTAATAAACTGATATTTTTCTAAAGATAGGTAAGATAGATAAGAAAGGCTGTGTAAATATTTTACTTCATATAGTGTTATATATTTCATTATAAATTATTAAAGATTAAGTTGAAATTCATAACTATGCTTCGGGAGTGTTTCAAAAAATGAGGTAACTTCATTTCACTCCCTAATTTTTTCCGTTTCCATCCCAGAATAATGAATATTTTTTTATTTATTCTTACCGTTAATTAATCTCATTGAAATTATCTTCTTATATTTAGCATTCAGATTTTCACGAATAAATGAGTTATTTGATTTACAGATCGACGGACTGCTTTATGTAATAATCTCTTAAATAAATTTTCCTCTAACGATTTAGCTAAGTTGGTTATACATCTTGCGTTTAATTGTAATACATTATTTTACATAACACGGAAAATTATTGAGAACTTAAAAGTGGTGCGGGATATTTTGAGGTTCACAAGTGATATTCAGAATAAAATGAAAATCCATAACGGCAAAATATATATATTTATTTTCTTGTAATTCATAGTTTAACTGCTTTAACTTGGATTTTACATAATAATGTATCACAAAAACCCAATAATTTAAATGAGTTCTATAAAAATGCGGTTTTAACTCAACCCTTGAAAAGCGATCACGATGTAATATTAATTCCTTTCAGAAAATTATTCGGCAATCTATTTATTTCAAAGCTTTTCAAAGCTTCAGTCGGATCCATAACATAAATCATGCTTAGGAATATTGTAAATCAAAATACTACATGACTAATTATATGCAAAGAAATCGTGTTACGAACATTTTCATAATTGCTTTTCTTAAATTATTTAATAAATCAAGTATTACAAAAAAATTGGTTATGTATGAACTACGAAAATTAAATACGATAGATTTCACATGAAATCTTTTAGGTTTCAAAATTTTTAAAATTTTTATAAAAGAGAAGCATTAAACAAATGAGAAAAGAAATTCAACAGCCTGAAAGGGGAGGGGTTGATCAACGGAACTACCAATCAGATTGCATTTTTATCCGAATAATTTGAATACTAACCGACCGTGCATTAGACCGTGCTACTAGACTGGAGAAAAGATACGACAGGAATTCATTTTTTTTTGTTTCCGTTTGTTTCGATTCAATGACGACATTTGTAGTTAATATAGTCGAATATTAATATTTAAGTGCAATAAACTAAAGGTGCAACAGTGAGAACGAATTTACTATAATTTTCAAAATGCGAAATTGCGTGAAGAAAACTTGAGATTTTTTTTTCGTTATATATCGTGTGAAGTGCGCCGCTGTGTTACCCTCGAGGAGAATGATTGGGATTCCGAATCTGAAGCAGCCAGGAGTGATGCGGAGAATCAACTTCGGTGAGTACAGGACGAAATATTTTAATTTACTAGGAAAGTGTGGACTTACATCCTGAAATCTCATACAGGTCGTCGTCGTCTTAGTTATTCGTCTTTTGTTTTTGTACCACTGTTTGTGGGGTATATTCAAATCTACATGTGCGTTTTCGATGATAGAAAGAGTAAAAAACAATGGGCACCATTATTAATTCTTAAAGATGATACTTCCGTGTGAGTTTGAAAAATCTTACGACCTTTACGTGTCACCGTTATGAAGTTGATTTTAAATTCCAGCCAAATTGCTGACAGGCAATATTTCACAATTACTGTGAAAAGTTTCATAACAACTCTTAGCCCAGCAATCCTGTTTAATCCAAAATAATTTTATTCCTACTCTATAATATATAAAAGTAATTAAAAATGTTCTGCTCGGAATCTTTACGACTTGTTCAGTTTGCGTGTCTGTTTACATAATAGTCTTTAGGAGATAGAAGATTCCTTTACTTCATTTACTTTACATAAGCTGTAAAGTTCACATGGACATGTGTTTGCTTTAGAGAAAGAAAGTGAGAGACAATGTTGAGCAGTTGCTTTTTTAGACGTCAGACTTCATATCTTTCGTTTCCCACAATCCTTACTTTACAAAATCTATACAATTGGTAGCTTCTACGCTAAGACTTTACCACTGAACGGTTCCGACTGTAACGAATCTTCATCAAGGTGACCACCTGATAATGACGCGCTACAGACCGGTCATATTGATAGCATTTATTTAACCTTCAGATAGATAATCGCATCTATTGAAAATTGAAAGATTATTAATTAAATATATACCGTTTCTATAGTATTACATGTCCCGTAGCCGTTCAGAATGGGGAGTTAAGTGTTCTTCAATATCGTGTAGCGTTTACGCGTTTCACTATTGCACCATTTTCACGAGTTTTCATCCTTTAATATGTGTTCCTACACTTCGAATTTAAAACGACGATGCTCAAATGAAACGTAATTCAAACGTGAAGTATATACTTCACTCTAAATTAAAGTTCTTTTACTAAACCGGAGCATATATTTCATCTCCCGTTGTTATTCTTCAGAATATTTCCTTTGCAGAAAGTGATTAGCTATTACACGCTAAACTTATAATCCGTTAATAACTAAAGCACAATTTATGCTCGTATACTCGCGTAAACAATCTTGTACAATAACGACTTCTAATATTTCGTTTTGCGTGCGTACTTGTTTAGTCATGAAGGTGGAGATGTCCATGCAAGATTCTTTCTAGCGACAAAAGAAAATCCGGTGCCTCCTTTTACTTTTAAATTCCGAGCGTAGATTTTCGGTAGTATTGCAATGTTAAAATATGCGAAATATCTCGTTGTTTCCGCCATGCATACCATTTGAGGTTTTAGTGAACTGTCAAGTCCGTTATCGTGTAACGTGGGCTACCCGTAATCTACCTCTTTTTTAGTTCCAGCCACGGTACCAGTCTCTCTTATCTTTCTCTCCTCTCTCTCTCGTTTCCCTTGGTTTACTCTATCTCTTCCTCTCTCCCCTCTGCCCTCCATTTCCTTCGCTATTGCCACATCTTTTCTCCCAACGTTTTTTGCTTTATCTCCACAGCCTTATCTACATTACGAAACGTCTTCCTTTTCTGTTCATTCATCTTATTTTTCTGTCTTATGACGTGATCTTTCAGAGGATGAATCCGCCCCGCTCACGACTAAGAACTCGCCCGTTTCATTTTACTTGCTACGTTTCAGTCGAAGGTCAATTTTCAACTTCGCCATTTGGGTACGAGTAGAAAATCAAAGTTCATGAACGACAATTGTTCGAATGGGAATTCGAAATTCGAAACCCTGGGCCATTAAACATACTATTAAGCATTAGAAAAAGGAAAATGGGTAACGAAACATATTTCTAGGAGAAATGATGTAGCACCTACAAGAAAGAGAAAACAGAAAGGATAATAAATGTGTACCACAGATCACAATAGAAAAATCCTCATGCGATTCGGGGATGACGACAGGGACGATCTGTACTAACGGCTGTAATTATACCAGAAGAACAGTGTAACACACATTCGCATAGTTGATTATTGCGCATAAAGGACCAGCAAAAGCGTACTATAAAAAAGAAATCTATTTTCCAAAATTTCCATCCCAAAGTAGAGGAAAATAAAATTGGTACGTTTAAAAATAACATCATTATTCCAGTTTTCGAAAGAAGAGAGGTAAAGTTGGAACAAGGATTGAGGAACACAATTCTCATATTCAAACGATGAAAATAATATTAACATTCGCTGATTTTAAATTTAGTCAGGATTACAAAAATATCTTAAGACGTGATTTGAAGACACTCAATTTGCAGGAGGAAAACTGTTTTCAACTATTTAAGTTATTAATCGGAATGGTTGAATATTTAATTTAAACTATTAAGAAGAATCATACTGGCTGACCTTCCACATTCATACTTTAAATCACGTTTTAAAAGGTCGCTTCGAAAATTAAAATGAATTCACTTTCGAGTTCCAGCTGCAACCGTTTTTAAACATACTCCGAATATAAACCGTGACTGATATGAACGGAATTCGCGATAGGCATATTCTGCATAACCTCGGCGTATCTCTCTCGTTTAATACGAACCACCACATCACGGGAGCCATTTAATTAAATTAGTCCTGAGCATCCTTCGGGAAGAACTTAGGACATCCGATCGAATTACATCAATTACGTTAAGAGAGAGAATGGATTCTGCGGCATCCACATCAGAACGGATACGTCCAAAAACTTGCAAAAACGAACCGATCTTTCTAAAGGGGAGGGGAGAAAACACGGAAAAAATAAAAGATTTTTACTCGTTTAACGGGATCTTCCCCTTTTCAATCCGCCTCGTTCAATCTTCCAGTTTTTATTTCTCACTCTCCCTCTTCCGACATGAGTCCGCGCATAGGTACTCGTTCCCTGAGAGCACCTTTCCCTTCGTCCTTGCAACATATCCTTTCCCCTAATTCCTCCTTTCTTTCTCTCCCGCTTCCTCTTTAGCCCGCCCTACACATCTCTTCCCCTTTCTCCTACCCTTTCCCTCCATTCAGACAACATTCACATCCTATACGATCTTATTTTCCCTTCTCTTCCCCTTCACTTTTGCCTTTTCCTCTCTCCTTTTTTCGCCCACGCTGAGTATTCCTCTTCCCCATCAACCCTTGGCCTTCTCTGATCCTTCTCCTCTTGCTTTTCTCTCTTGCTTCCTTTTCGTATCGTGAACTCACTCTTTTTATTCCCATTATTATTACCTCTTCTTGTTTCGTTCTCCTTCCTTTCTCTGAAGATTTCGCATATATTTTTTGGCACTGTCATTTAAGCTACCGTTTCTTAAAGTTCGTAAACGTATTTGTTTCGTATCTTGGTCTCCTTTATTTCTCTTTCCTTGCTCTCGCTTTTTACACGCATAGCTTTTTTTCTTCAAATCAATCTTTGCATTATATTAACCACTGAATGTAGTCAGTAATAATACCGGTTTACCAAAAAAATAATATTTTAGAATGATTCCAATGGTTATTATTATAGTAAATTATTTATATAAAGTATAGCATCAATATCTAGCACCGTCAAACCCGTAAAAGAATTCATCAGTTAAAAATAATATGAATTAAATTACAATCATATTTCTAAACCAGCGAAACAGATTTATTATTAATAAAATTAATTATTAACAGATATGCTATAAATTTATAACACAAGAGGAAATATTTCAGATTGCTGTCTTACGGTTGTAGTACTTCAGAGTAGTAGTATTGTCAAAAGTTATTCGACTGCTTAGGTCATTTCGTTCGTAGACCCCCACCTGGAATCGAACCCGGGACCGCTTTCAATAGAACGAACATCAAATCCCATCCGTTACTCCATTAGTATCTTCATATGGTAGTAAAAAAGAGATATTATGAGTTGTATAATACCAGCACCTACGATTTGAGGGAGCGGAAGTTGATGTGCCCGATCTACGAAGGTATGCTGCGACTAATTAGCATCTCCTTCCGTCATTATTAGTTTTCGAGGCAAATCATGTCTTCAGTATTTATTGTGTAATTGTAAACAGCACTTAACTCCATTTAGATTAGAAGTCACATAAGAGGAAATCATTGTCCATCTTTCTAATCTTTTATTGTTCCTTATTGCGCGCGAGGAAAAGGAATTGCATTTATTATTTCGTACACTTTTTGACAATAACTGTACGCCCTTCAAACTCCTTCATTAAAATATTCTGGTTGTACTAAAATCGAATGCATACGCATTTTCGTAATGGAAATACTGGTACCGAATCCCGGTTTGTTTTCACACACGTTTATCGTTTAATATTCACTTGTTTTGAAATAAGATACATTATAATCGCGATCGCGATTATACTGACTATCGTTTGAAATTTAACGTTATCTTATCTTCAAAATGTACAGAACTTTACTACTCAACTTTTGAATAGCGTAACAATGGTTATTAGATCTTAATCATTACATTGGACTTTTAAAATTTTATTTCGCAGGAAATGTCGGTTACGTTGGAGCATTGGGTTTCAGTATCACTTTCAGAAAATATATCTGCATTTGAATTACTTTGCGTGTGTCCTATTCATGAATTGAAAAATATCAAGTTACACTGGAAAATTATAGTGTTGCCGTACAATAGATTATTTTTTGCTAATGTTGTCATTAAATGGGTAACTAATATGAGCATATCATTGTCGGGGAAATAACCATTCAACGAATACTTTAAAATGAGGATAGCTCTACGCAGTAGGAACAATCCAATTCATCGCGGTCTTAAAGTTCTAATCTACATGCCAACGTCCTTGTAGCTACTATTTGTTTTACCTCTTCGAGAAATATGGCTTTCTAATGAGAAAACCTCTAATAACGATCTTTAACATTATGGTTCTATTTGTAACTGCTGAAGAAATTTTAAAGAGGCTTCTTGATTTTTCTTTGGCAATTGAATGGTGTGAGTGCTTATCTGATTTATCACAGTTTCGATCACCAAAATTTAGGAATCTTTATGTAATATTTGCATGTTAGGGTGCGTCTACCAATGAAATGTAATTTAATGATCATTGACCTTCCTTGTTTACCGGTTAGGTCATGAGGCTGGATCGGATGTTTTGGTCAGTTGATACCTCTACGAGGTGTTTGTTCTATTACCTTAATTTTTCAACAGAGAGATGGAAATCAGTTGGATGGAAATTTCACGAGGGAAACAAACATAAAAAGAGCTAAATAGTATTACGAACCTCTGATTGCCATTATTCTCGGTTTTTGCTAAGCATACCTATGAATGGCTAAATTATGAACTTGATTAATAGTTGCAAACTTTTAAACATCGACATTAGATTACGGAAGGAACTCATCCAGAGTTTTTGCTTGAGAGGCTTACATTGAATATTACTAATGAACATGTTACGCTTAAGTTGTAAACTGAACTTCACAATATTCTTTATTAAATATTCATATTAATTTGGAAAGTTATACACGGATTCATTTTAACACCTTGAAGAATTAGATATAAAAGAAAATACTTGAAGAATCATAATGAAACCGAGAGCCACTCCTTTCTATGCACGCCTGGATTACAATGTCAGTTCGTTTCACGTCGAATTTTACGCGAATGAATGATTTTTAACAATATTTTACTTACTGTTTAAATAGTACTGATATTCAAAATTAAATATCATCGAAGAATCTTACAGGGATTGATTGAGGTGTAATAAGAAAAATTGCCGTTGTTCCTACTGACACGAACAAAATTTACTCAAAAAGTAACGGAATAAAACAAAAAGGATAAAATTCCAACTTCGGAAACCAGCCATACATCATTCGAAAAAAATACCATTGAAAATATTTTGCTGAGCAAAACAAACGGATATCAAAGCTAAAAAACGATATTTTAGCTTTGAAATCCCTTTTTTCTCACATAACTGCAACAATACACGTCCTAGCTCATAACTAAAGCTGGAGCGCAAAAAAATCGCGAACATATCAGCATTATTCCAGGGATGCGACGTGCACTGAAATTTCACTTATAAAAATACCCGGCGACGATACGATGGAATCCATGCCGTCCTTCGCAGGAATAAATAGCTCCTTTTTTCCGCTCGTGTATACCTGGGGTGCGCGCTCCGTAAACGAAAACTGTTCTTAAAAAAAAAGCAGAAAAACAGAGCTGCTACCAAAACGTCTCCCTCTCCCCTTGAATGTCGGCTATTTAGCCGCGAGTGCGGGAAGGGCAAAATATGAAGTCCCCTCAATAGCCGCAATAAAAATCTAGGGCAGGATTTCCTCTTCAATTTAAAGCTCGCACATCCGTCACACACACACGCGCCCTCTCGGAAAAAAAGTCTCGAACGTTCGAACGAAATAAAAAAGAGAGAGAGAGAGTCGAAGCAAACAAAAAACGATCGAAAAAAAATCTTTTTCTCTCTTCCGCTTCCCCCAACAGCGACCGGTGGGCGACAGACAGACAGAGGTCATCTTACAAAATCCCTGACCTCACCAATATGAATAATGGACATCACTCAGGAGGGAGGGACCGGAAAAAATGAAAACGGGAGACCGCTTTTTTAGGGAAGTGTATAAATATATAAATCCCCTCTATCGATATGTGGGGGAGTTTTCCGGAGGGAAAGGGTATAGGTGCTGAGGAAGAGATGGAAATTCGATGGGAGAGAGGTGTTTTGGGGCAAACTGCGTTTAAGCCGTTGTATTGAGAGGGCGACTGGAATATATCGAATGGGTCATGCAACTAAACCCTGTGGGATTCAGGGAGGATTTAAGACGGACAACAGCGATTCTGGGAGGGAAAAAAAATTCGCTTTGTGTCGGACCATAGACCGATATCCTTCCCGACTCCAATATCCTCAATTCCTCACTCTCCCACAGAAGTCCTACCTCCCATTGGCTATGAAATCGGGAAATTCCTTGTATACTTCCTTGCAAGTTATCTTATTCTAGTAGTAGAAAATTGTCATTTTCGCTTATCCTTGCGACTGGAATGGCTACGCCCATTTCGCTTACAGCTATTCAGGAGTATGTTTTCTGGTGGCTGAGTGGGTGCAAAAATGCCTAAAGATGATGAGGTGAAGACGTACATTATTCTATGTTACGTTTCCTAGATTAAAATTACCCCGAAAGGAGACTAACTGGATATTGATATTTTATTTAGCAAAGGAATTAAATGCAACTACCACACAAAATTAAATAATAAACTGGTACTATTACTTAAGAACTTAATTCATTCCATCTAGAAGTTTGAAATTACAAAAGCATGTATCTCTGAACAAGTTTTCCATTAAATCTGTTCTGTTCGTATCCCGGAATTAATTCCGGGAAACCGGGAATTCAGAAAATATGTAATGGAAAACTTGTTCAGAGATACATGCTTTTGTAGTTTCAAACTTCTAGATGGAATTAATTAAGTTCATAATTAATAGTACCATTTTATTATTTACAACTTAATGTTTGTATCTAGAGGTCAAAATGGAGAAAGGAAAACATTTTTGAATTGAAAAGTTCGTACATTGATTGGTTCGTGAGTCAATGTATGTACCACTGTACCTAAAAATCTTCAATTTACTTTTCATTTACTTAATTACAAAATCCATCGTTTTAGTAATTTTAGAATTAGTTAAACATCTAAATTAAAACGGAATACACAGCTCATTTTTACTAATCGTATCAATGGCAACGAGCCACATACCCAACATAGGCCAAAGTTGTGTTAATGAATTTAAAGAATACACTATATTATTTGACCTTTCTTAATGTCTTAGCTGATTATCCCTCATATATTGAAGGCCTAATTTACTTTGACATGAGACAAGCGAAGGCTAGATATCAAGGGAAAAACAAACATTCTATCGTTTAATTGAAATCAGTGCTCTAGGTAATAATTATTCTTGCCTGCCGGATTAAAGTATACGGAGGACAGGATATGGTTTGCGGGCCGAAGTTTGGGACTTACTAATGTAGAGTATTGAAAACTACTGCCTGCGTTTCCTCTTTTTGAAACTACGAGGGTCGTCCCAGTAATACCTGACAAATAGATGGCGGTTTTTGTTTGAAAAAAATATTATGGTCAAAAGTACCAACCTAGAAAAGCTTAAGTTTAAAGTTTCAAGACACTATGTTGTGCAGTAGTTAGTTGAAAGTCATCAACAGTGAACGCTCTCATTGAATTTGTAAACATGGAAAAGATTGGTCATCGCTACGTGGTACGATATATTCACTTGAAAGGCCTCAGCTCAACCAATATCAAAGCCGTGGGGGAGTCTGCTCCTCCGTTTACAGCAATAAAATATTGGGTGGCAGAGTTTAAACGAGCCCGTACGAGCTGCCAAGACGAGCATCGCAGTGGTCGACCAAGTGAGGTGATCATGGCAGAAATGGTGAAGAAAATTCACAAAATGTTGTTGGATGACCGTCAACTGAAAGCGCGCGAACCAGCAAACATGGTGGTCACTTCAAAAAGTGCTGTACATCGCATATTGGCTGAAAATTGCTGGACATGAGAAATCTGTGCACCAGGTAAGTACCGCGTTTGCTCACAATGGAACGTGGGATCGTGAGGATGTTTTAATTGAGTGTTTAGCGATGTTTCACAGCAATAAAGCCGCGTTTTTGCGTCGATTTATAAGCATAGATAAAATATGGGTCCATCACTTCACATCTAAGACGAAGGAACAGCCAAAACAATGGACTGCAAGGGGAGAATCGGCTCCAAAGAAGGTGAAGACAGTTTTATCTGCTGGCAAGGTTTTGGCGTCAGTTTTTGGGATGCGCGCGGAATAATTTTCATTGATTACCCTCAGAAAGAAAAAACAATCAACGACGAATATTATGCAAACTTATTACAGCGTTTGAATGATGAAATCAAGAAAACAGGGCCACAGTTGGCGAAAAAGATAGTGTTGTTTCATCAAGACAATGCACCAGTTCACATATCCGTTATCGCGATGGCCAAATTTAACGAGTTGAAGTTCGAATTGCTTCCTCACGCACTCTATTCGGCAGATTTAGCCCCCTCGGATTATTTTCTCTCTCCAAACTTGAAAATTGGCTCCGTGGTAAAAGATTTGCCAACAAGAGATGGAGTTAATGGCTATTTTGAAGAGTTCGACGGTTCTCACTATAAATAGGGTATCGAAACTATTGAACATCGCTGGGAAAAGTGTGTTGAGCTAAAAGGAGACTACGTTAAGAAATTAAGATATTTTTCCCAAAGTTTTTGTTTTTTCTCTGTTAGATTGGGTACTTCTGGGACTACCCTCGCAGCTACCACTAGTAATACTAGTATCTATGGTAGGGTGCGTAAAACCAAACGCCGATGAGCATCAGAGTTCATGGTGAATGCTTAGCGGGCTAGATTATAAGGAGAAACTATTTATTCGCTTTACATTACACTCAACTTATATAGAGAATAATTTGAAGGAAAAGTCTTTATACTTTTTAAAAAAATTACCAAGTCTCTTTTTCTTAAAACATGGAACATTTCCACAAACATCGCCAATGTCTGTGAATTTTATTAGAGAATAATTATCGAACGGGTGTTTAGTGTTCGCTTGCTACATAAAAGCCGTTTGGGGACCCCCGATATAGTTGTTCAGAGAATACGACACGTACTAATGACTCGGGTTGTATTGTGGATTTCGATCGCGATGTTTTCGGTAGTGTACCGGAAGAGTTAACGAAAGCTGTTGGTGTCAGTCTGGGCAAAGGGAAAAATAATGAAACCTTTTAGAAGCTAATAGAGTAATTTTTGTGAGTGGAAATATATAACGGAGTGCCTGTTATGATATTCTGCGCTGTGAAAATGGTTCTGTGTAAATACACTTCTAGTAAAGATAATTACTCTAGTCTAATTTTTTCATCGGTAATTGAAAGAACAAGGAAAAGTGGAAGTTTTACAGACCACAATATTTATTGGAAAATTACCATGGTTTCGACTCATTGAGTCATCATAAAGTGATTCTTCCTTGTTCCTTCATAGAATCCTACCACGAAGTCATAAACAGTTGATTCTGTCAACGGTAATCAATTGAAGATTTCTAAAATATTGAGTATTGTCCAGTGATTTAAGCTTTTCCTTCGTAAGAATGTAGTTTTTCGCTGTTTTCCTTGTTGCTTCCGACGTACATCTGCAGCTCATACTCAGCAATATTGATCTGTAGCTTCAAGCATGATTTGCTCTTTCATACTTAATTGTCTTGCTTTCTTTGTAAGTAACGGATGACCTCAAGACATTTATCCATGGTTAGCCAGAATTTTGTACCTGAGCATTCCGCAATATTGCTTTAATGTTGAAGCTTAGATTGAAAGGTATTTTTGTCCTTGGTCCTTATCAAGATGCGAGGAAACACGGTGAAGACTTCGTATAGTCTTCGCTGTTTTTCAGCTTTTTTGAGATACTGCTCAGAAATATATCAGCAGTAAAAAAATTAGTGATCTCATCCAAATATTGCAGGACGCCTCTTTCTCTTCTCATTCATTTTTCACAATTCCTCAACTCGCCAATCCCTTTGTCTCTCCATGCATTGTTTTCAACATTTGCGCCCCCAGATTTCGCAACTCTTCGCACGATCCCTTCGCGTGCAATCCTTTCCGTGACACTCCGTGTCCTCTCTTTCCTGCCGCAATTACAAATGCGTTTCCTTCGCACGGAATGCATTCGCACGCTCCTAACTTCGCGTCCGCCTCACCAAGACTAGCGGCTCGCATATCAGGGGATCCTCGGCTGGCCCCCTTCTGCACCCTTTCCTACGGCACCCAAAACTTCTCCGACCATCCCTTCCTCTGCCAACACACATCTCCCACCTATATATCCCTCCGCCGTTACTATGGTAACCACCATACCACTCTCTCCCGTCCTCCGCGGCGTTGCCAGCTCTCCTCCCTCCCCCACTCCGACAAACTCCGAACCTTATCCTTCCCCTTCGATTTTTCCCCACCTCTTTTTCCTTGGAATAGGTTCTTTATTTTCTTTTCTCTTCTTTCTTTCTTTTTCTCTCCCGGACGGGTAAAAAAAATCCTCCCTACCCATTTTCGGAAGAAAGCGTATCTCCTTCCCTTATTAACGGGCGGTGTTGGTTTTTTCGTGTATTCCCTGAGAGGGACGGGGTTCGAATCTCATGCGAGTTACTGGATGGAAAAACGACGAAGATGGAAAAGAGTGTGGGGGCTTTGTGGGGCGGAGAATCGGGTTTGGTCAAAAGCTTTTGTATGTGTTACGATGTGAGTGTGTGTCTGGTATGACAAGGCTGCAGGATGACAGAATGTCTGTGTGTGAGTGGGGGACGAGAGCTGTGCAAGTATGTCACGTCCGCATTGCACGGGATTTCAGAGAGAAAAAGTTCTTTTTCCTCCGCGAGTTTCTCTTTTCATTTTTTCCGTACAAAGTGGCATTGGTTGTGGTGGAAAAAAGAGTTCGGGGGATGCGACTTCGAAGAGGTTGCTTTGTATCGGGAGAGGGGGAGGGAAAGGGAGTAAAAAAGATGGAATGAAAGGAAAAGGGGGAAGAGAGACGGCGATTGAATATTTTTTGCGAAGGCTTCGCGACGCGGCGTTGACCTTCACTTTCCTTTCGAACGGAATGCCGGATCAGATATTGTTTCCAATGGCTCGCTTCCTTTTTGCCTTCCCCAAACAGCGCTGCTCTGTACCCTTCTTTTCACATTGTGCCCAACCTCCGATGTTTTCCCCAGCCTGATGATTTTTGGGCCGCGAGCGATAAGCGGGAAATAACTTTCGGCACCGTGGGCCCCCCTCGGCCTTGGGACCCCCCACCACGCGGGGGTGTCGGCCACGAAACCGGGTTTCCCGTTTTTTCCCCTCGATCGAAATCGGTAGTTGCTATCCCTCATCTGACTCCATTCGTGACTCTTTCCGAATTATCCGTCATTTTTATTTAAAATTCCTCATGTTACTCACGTATGCTCGGCGTGGATTCTCGAGTCCGGTATGGACGAGACGTGCGGTACACTACTGCCAATGAAGCAAAGAAGTTATACTAATACATTGGAAGTAATCCTGTGAAGAGTCTCAGCGTACGTGGAATTTCGTTAATTTTACGGGATTCAAATACGCTTCGCGCACGTATTTTGGAGAGTGACATTTCCTGGTTGAAATATAAGTTTTGCTGTTGTTTAAATACGGTGCAATAGTACAATGTTTAAATTACAGTACAGTTTAAATACAATACTTGATTTCGGTCTATTATTTTGATTTCTCTGGTTATTATTTTTAATGGTTCAGACACAGTGGCTCAGTAGAGGTGCATATCTTTACTATAGTATAATATCTTAGAACATTTCAGATCAAATTTGAGCTATATTCATGTGAAACTTATTGTAATTGCTGTTACTTAAATGAAAGACATGTTAATTTGAGCAAGAACAGTAACAAGTGCCGTAAATGACCGGAATGTAAAACCTCGAAAAATTCATTGCAAACCTTCTCCCATAATTATTACCTAATAAAAAAATGTTTACTTCATCTCAACACTATCATTTACTTCTTAACGAAATAGAATACCCAATGAAATTTGTGTACGCCTAAATCATCACACAGCCGGTAGGTACACTGTTATAGATAGAAACTGATAACTAAAAATAGAATAACTTATTTCCTTCGATCGTTATCAAATGTCACTTTCGTTATAAACAAACCCTAATACACTTTTGATGTTAAATTTATGTAACTTTCCAACTCGTTGTTCTTTGGTTCCTTGTCCGCCAAAATAAATGAAATTATAAAGAATAGTAATAAATAGGGAAAAGCCGAGGCATTTTAGAGATTTTTCGTAATTATATTCAATTATAGCTTTTGTTTTTAACCGTATGATATAATGGAAATAAATCCTAATACCTAAGTAGAAAACTTATTCACTAATAAGTACGTCAGCTCGTAATTAGTTTCATCGTTGGTTAGCGGATATCATAAAACGTCGCTAATTACGATTTATAAAACTCACTGCCCTAATTAAGTAAAATTGAGTAAATATTTTCTTTAAGTATCGCAGTTTGAGGTATTCATACAGAATTTAATTTAAATAATACATATATTAATTTAATATCGCCCCCCCATGGACTGCTGCGCCTTGAGGCGATAGCTTCACCTATTGTCTGAGACCGTCATTCCCACAATATTACAATAAGAGTTACTCGCTCTCTTTCCACGGTGACTTTTACAATAATTCATTGGAATCTTGAATAATTTTCCCCGAGGATATGAAATTTAATTTTCCACCCTATCACATTAAAATTTTACTTCGGATTTTCAAATCACTAATAAATAAGCCTGCACAATGTAATTAATATCGATGGATAATCCTTGTCAATGTGCTATTTCAAGGAGATGGTTCAAATCTAATCTTAAGAAATAGTGGCATGGTCAGAAATGGCATAAGTAGTCAGTTTATTCTATCGATAACTATAATTTCATCATCCGTTTGAAGGATAAAAGCAATCTTTTACTGTTAGCTCTGATGACATATCATGAGGCTACAAAGCTGTTATTCTCAGAACGCAAAAGCTCACTAAATTTTTCAATGACCAAAATTATTTCCTTACGCGAGTTTGAAGAAGAATATCATAGCAAATCATTCACGAGCAAATGGTGTTCGGAAGATTGACAATCCTACAAATCCTCCTTTGAAGGTAGGAATTCATTTTTGGACTTCGGAATGATAGATTTGCTTTTAAGGTATTTAGACCTGAATTTTTACAGAAAGAAACGGAACCTTGAGAAATTCAGGAATGTTGCGGCAAAAAACAAGTATGAACTATTTGATCGTGTCAAGTGAAAGCTGGTGAAACGTCATACTTAAAACATTCACTAAGAATATGTATATATGATGTGGACAGTAAAAATCATTCTTAGTGATTTTTTCAGCAGTAACTGTGTACGTCATTATCTTTTTTCATTTTATATTTATTGATGATAAAAGAAACCACAGCACGCTCTAGGCCTTTATAATGGATCAATAACAATAAAAAAACTACTCATAAACTAAAGAAAAAACATACAAAAGGAAGTATAAATAGATGGGAGTCAGACATACGAAACACTGTAAATTATTCAAATGAGCAAAATTATTGAAATTTTCATCATCGTAGAGACCAATGATGGCTGCATATGTGCCATTAGTAAATAAAGTTTTTTAATGCATAAAAAAGGTGTTATAAAGCAATGCATATTATAAAAGTTCAATGTGGTTGGCGGTGGATGAAGGGTTGTATGGTATTCGGAGGCGGTGTGGTCTAACGAATTATATTACATCAATGCGGACGGTAGAAACACTTAATGCTGCCCAGCTTAGAAAGACCATGCTGCGGTTTAACTGGTCTGAATTAGAAAGGGGTTCCAATGGGAAATACGGCCATTAACGTCCATTCGGCAACGGCCTCGTCGCTGGAGAGACTGGCGCCAGTGCAGTGGCGATGGGAGAGAGTGCAACGGGCGCGTAGGGCCGGATGAAGTGAAATCAGGAAATGCATCGCATTTGCCAATAATTCCGAAGGAGCGGATTCAATCGAAGCGATGCGAGCAAACGCGTCGTTGGAGTGAATCTTCGAAGCGACGGCGTTTTCGGAGGAGACGGGATGAAAACTATCGGTGATAAGACGGCGCCAACGAGTCCGTTAGTCTGTGCTGTTTATCGGAAGAGTGTTTTACGAGCTCATGGAGATGGCCTGGATGTCGCAAACCAACAAGTATGCAGCTGTATTTACGCAATGCTGAATGTGTGCGATACGTTTATCTTGCAATTCCAATATGTGCTATTGACATTTATGTAATATCAAGTAGATTACCTACGAAAACAAATTTCTTTAACCTTTTCTACCTGAGTCGCTTACGGCTAACGTTACTCCAGCCATCTTCCATTGCTCTTTTTATTCATGAAGTTTTCTAGAATTACATGAGGACTACTATACGGATATTAGCACTTTAATGTTCAAATTTTTTAAAAATTTCAATTAAAATCCCCTTCAAGTTTGCAACGCTTGCCAAGTAAGTCCTACAGGCCAAGATAATTCTCAAATCCTTCACGCTAGTTCCTTCCGGGTAAACATGCTAACATTCTTTCCGTTTTAGAGGTACATATTTTTTAAACGAATATAACACCAGTAAAATTTTCGGACCATAACTACCAATCCACCATAATGGTAAATAAAATATCCCCTTGTATATTAACCACGGCGAGCATGGACGTAATATTTATCGGATGTAATATTTAGCAAAGCCGTTTCGTAAAAAGAATTTCCGCGGGAGTGTATGGAAGCCTGAAACAAAGTCCTTTATTTCCGAAGAAAAATTTGTTTTATTCTAATGCTCGTAATCAATAAAACTAGAAGCATCAGAATGAAAGGCTTAGTTTTTGTTAATCCAGAAACATCCTACCATGCTAAAACCTTCTTTTCTTGCATCCTTTCTAGAGAGGAAGTTCGCGCAACATAACACAATTGAGGCTAACGTTAGAAACTCGCGATGGCATCACCCTACAGACTGTCAGTCCTCCCAGGCACCTCCCAAAGCCTCGGCTGGTCAATTAACCCCTTTCATATGTCCGTCCTCTAAAACTAAAAATTAATGCTTTTATTTACATCTAAACATCAAATAGTCAAGTTATAACCATAATTGAGTTTTCTTCTATAATAATAACATGTGACATCTCCTTAGCTAAAACACGTTTGTGAAAAGATAACTTTAAAAACAATTTATACAAAATTTTAGCTATCAGGTTGTGATTGCGAGCGTTAATAGAATATCTCTTAAATAAGTGTCTGGATGTAAGTGCCTGGCCATCAGAGCCAGTTACAAAGTTCTTAGCGACAATCAACATGTTTTCAAACGGTTATAGCCTTTAAAATTCATCCTCTACTAAGTATTCTAAGGATTTGAAATATTAAATTCGTTTAGTAATAGATTATTCATAATTTCAGAACATTCACCAGAAAAAGGTTACAATTCTCGGAACTTGTAGATGTATAGCAGAACCTGAAGATGTAAGTCAACTTACGAAACCGGTCGCCAATAAATATAGTGTGGAAAATTTACCAAGTGTATCCTTCTGCAATGTCTTTCCACGAAGTCACGCCTGCTAATATCGATTTTATCTTAGTATTTCATAACTTTTACTGCTAAATTGCATCTCTGATTATCGGTGAATGTTTTTTGAATTTATCTTTAGCAATTTAAATAAAATTGGACCAATTTCAATCTTATAAAACAAAATATATTTCCGTACAGTTTACGATAGACGTTTTCTGCATTCGTAAGGTAATTTTCGACTAATTAAATATTCATTATTGATATAAAGTAGAGTTAATAGGATTTAAGAAATCGACGCGTTTATGGCATCTATTTCTACATGTGATACGCTTCTGAGAGTTTACACTCATTTACGAGCAAGTAATACGTACTTGTCGTACGAAAGAAGCCATGAAAATCTATCTTTCAACTCAAGTTTCAATAGATTCACATATAGGGATTTTTCTGCAAACTTAGGTTTCTAACAAAAGGATCAATTTTCCCCAGAAGTTCGGAATAAGATATTGGATAGTAAAATGAATGAGCGACACTATCCATCTTATTTATCCTCATCATTTTGTTCCGTATCTAAGCGACAGGAAGAATATAATTTAGGAGACGATAAGATTTCACAGCGCAGCGATAGGAGATACTGCATAAAAAATCCGCTCCGACACATAAAAATGACCCGTCCGACGACCCTATCTTTTAACTCTTCGAGAATGAGTCGAAACACGTACCCGTCGTTACAGAACTACGATATACATCGCCGTTCCTTTTTTTGGGGGGGGGGGGGAAAGGAAAAGTAACATCTCCTCTTCTCGGCGGAAGTCACAAATATCGCTTGATTGAAAAACTAATTGCATTTTCCGAGTTCTGCCGATGAGAGTGACAGCGCCTATAGGTTCGATGTTCTAAAAGGATGGCAAAGAGCGTTTATGTATGCGGGAGACGCCAGCGCTCCCATCTGAAGGTAGCGCTTGTACTAATATTTCTTGCTGCCTGGCAATTTTCTCTACCAGTAATTCCGCTGTATATTCTCAAGATAAAACTCAGAAATTGAATACATGAAGCGGGAAGATTCGCGCACGCATAATACACGAGTGGATGTTTACTGGGCATGAATACGCCGAGAAAAATCTTGAATAAATACTTGTTCTTTTTCCCTGAAAAAATACCTTCTCAAGTATGTACACTAAAAGAAAAGCAATATTAGTACCTATCTTAGTAAATACAAACTTAGACTTATAGTGGTAACAAAGCATACTACTTGTATTTTTTTTTAATTAATTTAACAGAAAAATCATCGTTCTACTCCCGTGCATTATAATTCTAAGTGACGTTATCGCCTTCGTTTGAGAAAAATTCACATATCGCAATTTAAATAAAATACCTCCTTTGTATATCAATATTATAGTGATTACTGGATATACATAATTATATTGGGTAAAGAACGATATCACTCCTATATTAGCTTATTATAATTTAAAATTTAAAGCTTTACAATGGAAGTAACTTAGGAAAGTCCGCAAGCTGTAAAACAATTCTATAAGTCTAGATTAACCCTAAACCGGCAATGGTTAGGATTAAAGTATATCAGTGTCGAAAGTGTCCACTGTGTTTCATATTTCTTTGCTTACATTTTTGCTAAGATTTGCGAAAATAAAATTTCAGAGTTGAAGTGGTACTAGAGCTGAAGTAATAGAAAAAACTATTTTAGGGAATTTCAATATATCGAGGGAAAGAAATACTTCCTAGGCAAAGTGGGATTCTAAACTACCACTGAGCTTATTAAAAGTATCATGAATGCTTCAGACTTCAGACAGTGCATTTAGATGAGACTTATTAATCAAATTAATCGTGCGGTTAAGTGAATAACTTTATTGGAACACCTTCTCCTATCGATAAGTTACTTTAATCTTTGTACGAAAATCGCTTTAGGCCTGCGCCAGCTCTGACGTTTTAGCTCTTTTTGCTTTCCCAGCGCCTATGAGTGTGAGATGGCCCTTTTTAGCGCCTTTTACTACAACTATCGCTAAATTTTACGACTCATTTAATTTTCTCGACGTTTAGTCCTCCAAGTATTTTTCCACTTGCAATCTTAGTACCCATAGTTACTCTTATCCTTGCTGAAATACTAATCAGCTAGTACAGCACAACAAATGTGTGCATTTATTAGTGAATTGCCTCTGAAAATCACTCTTAATTACAATCTTACCCATTGTAAACATATATCTATCATCGTAGGGAAATAATACAGCCTATTAAGAAACCTTTTCCTTGTGATTGAAGGCATTCATTCTTTAAAGAGATTCAGCTTCTCATCGCAATCTTATCTGCTGAGCAAAGAGGTTCTGGGTTCAAGTCATTTCTATGTCAACCTCTTGCTACTTTTGCCCTTAGATATGAAATGAATTTATATTAAAAATGGTCAGACATTTTTGTAGCTCCCCTTATTTGGCACAGTTTTAGCTCTCTTAAAAATATTCATTTGGTGATAATTTAATTTTCAAATAGAAACTCTAGCCTACGTGGTATAAAAATAATGTAATAGGTAATAGTAATAAGTAGTAATAATAGGAGGAAGAAACAAGTAATCAAAAACAAACGCAGGGAAGTAATGCAGTGAAAATGAAAAAGGGGAATGAGAGAGGCGCGGTATTCGGTTTCTCTGGATCACTCCCATTTTCGAAGAAATGTATCTCCGAGAGTCTTCCGAAAAGAGGAAGTGATGGCGCCTTTCTCTGGAATCGAACCCATCATTTGCTAGAAGGAAGAAAAATAAAAAGCTTAGAGCTTAGTTCACAAACTTTGGCAGGCTATTAACGTCCGTTCAAAAAAATAGGGACCGGTCGGGGGAAAAAAAGCCTCGTACCGGTGTGGGCTGTTTTTGAGTTGGCTCATTCCCAAAATGTCTTCGGAGAAAAAGAGTAAGAAGTGGAGTTTGTGAGTGAGGGAAAGGGAAAAGGGACTGAAACGGAAAGAGAGAAATTGGGCTGGATTGAGATGAATATATAGATTGAGAAAGAAGGCAGAAATAAAACATTCCTGAAGTTTTCCATCATACGAGGTCGTATTCTTGATGAAAGAAAATTGCATAAGATTTTATAGTTAAAATTTGACCTTCTAGGTCTTTGATTCGTTAATATACAGATAATAAAATAAAAACGTTTTTGAAATCGATTCCGAAAGAAATTGCGGCGTAGTAGAACTTGTTGCAAATTTGATTGTTAAATTACCAAGATTTCTTTTAGTATGATAGTTGTTATATGGTTGTATATGTACATGCTCATGTTTACTTATTGATTATGAAATTATTCTTTAAATAAATGTGAGCAGAGCTTAGCTAAAAAGCCCTTCCCTACTGAAATTCTCTTTCGATTTACTTTTCCCGATAATTTTTCCTTTCATGTTTCTCAGATTCATTGTTGAATTAGGGCGAAAGTATTCATGTTCCCATAAATCTTTAACATTGTTCCAATAAATTTAGCTTTTTTTAAAATCAGATTTCGTACTAACTACTAATTACCCTATCCTTCAGAGGGATGTTGCGCTAAGGACTTTAACTTTAACGTAATGAAACAGACGACATTATTTCAAAGCTCCTGGTTTGTGGTGAATTACAAGTTAAATACACCGTCATCCTTATGTAAATTTATTACTTGTCATTTGTGATCTATATGAAATGAAATTGAAAATATACTACGGCACTTCATATTTAATTATCACAAGCAATATTAATTATCTATTCCATCCATTAGTTCACGAAGACATTCGGTGGGCTGTGAAATTTATTTCACAGCTGTTGTTGCATAAATTACCGTGCGAGATGAAATATGAATCTAAAGAACCCACAAAAGAGGAAGACTAGAGTCAAAGGTAGAAGAAAACCCCCTTGTCAATCGAGATAACTTTAACTGTGTACCGTAAAACATCAACACCCAAACTGGGTTTCGAAGATATTCATACCTACCGCAGAAGCTCAGCTTTGGAGTCCGAGTCGAGTATTGATACTTTCTGCTGACCGGTGAAAGCTATATCTTTTACCAAGTAAGTAAGTAGAATGCACTTGAAAAGTAGATAGGGCAAAACAAAGAAATTAATTTATTGCTATTATTTTTGCCCACATTGATTCCTAAATTAAAATAGCTTTGCCATAAAAGTAAGGAAGAAAATATACTTGTACACTATGGAATTCAGTCCCATTCCCACGTTCCTCGCGATATGAATATTACTTATGGCTAAAAACTTTGATCTTACGGAAACATTCTTAGTTTCCATTTCTTCGAAAGACGTCAGACAAACAAATTTCGAAAATTTCGAATTCTCCCGGTCGTTTTCTGTGAAAGTTATCTCGCGCAAGGAGAGATAGGAGAAAAATAATCATTCTCATTTGAAAAACGAACTGGAATTTGGACGAAGAGAAAAGGGACGAAACGAGAAAAAGAAGCAAAAGAGAGATAGGCGAAACAGTCAAAGAAATGGGGAAGGTAATGAGAAAAGGAAATAAGAATTGTCTCGCGAAAATGCCGCTACAAAGTTTCATCTTCCATCCATCCCTTACAGTCAGACGAAGTTGACAAAGAGGAGAGGAGGTTAAAAGAGATATAAAAGGAGGAAAAAGCGTGGGATAGATGACGTTAGAAGTTGCTCGACTCCCTCGGCAGTATCAATGGGAGGCTGGATGAAATGTACGTAGATAGAGTCTTGTTTATAGCGTCCTTTAACGGGGCATGGCAGTGCAGTCGCCTGTTCCCACAGGAAGAACGAGCGGTTTCCTCATCTCTTCCCTTTTGGAAGAGGCAAATGAATAAGGAGAACATCGAGACGGGCAATTACATGCTCTCGAGTTACAAGAGAAGAAAAAAATGGATTTTTCTTACCGCTTCTTCTTTTCCAACATAGTAGAGAGTATACGTTCAGGTATAAAAAAACCTAATAGTTGCATTT
This sequence comes from Ladona fulva, assembly GCA_000376725.2. NCBI lineage: Eukaryota > Metazoa > Arthropoda > Insecta > Odonata > Libellulidae > Ladona > Ladona fulva. Next base: position 193,642 of record KZ308179.1, read on the forward strand.
CAGAAAATATCCTTAATCTGTTTGTAAAACTTTCCTTCAACTCTTTTCTGGTTATTTTCTGGTTATAATTTAGAATTAATTCAATTTCAGTATCTTATGCATGATGAGGTAGGGTGATGGCTCAGGAAAATATCAAGTTAATGAATTGTTTTCGACTAACTTTCGACTTATGTCAAAAACATCCAGAAAGTAATGTAAAGGAGTTAATGGTATGTCAGAATACCTTCCTCGCAATATCTGTACTTATATCTCTTCAAATGGAAGTCGCACGAATACAATTCCTTTATTCGGACTAAGAAGAAATTAATGAAATGGATTTTCCATGAAGAGTTATTGTAAAGGAATTTTTGCATATGATCAAATAATACTAAATTTCATAAAACTTCATTTGAAGTGTCTTGTATTTTCTATAATTATCCTCAAATCATTGAAATACGAGTATTCATTGGATCATTGGATTAGAATTCAATTCATTGCTTACCTATGTAAGTAATGTATTTAAATTTCTCGAATTTAAGGCCGAATACTATTAATTAAATGCAAGGAAAATATTGACAAGAAATAAGAATTTATTTGAACTAATTTTTTGTATTCGTTTTTTCTAATGGAAAAAATCATAACCAGAAAGGGTAGAAGAAATTCCAACACAAAATATCTACAAAGTAGTTTCGGGGAAACTTGCGATAAAGTTATTTTCATTTCATTTTAAGGGAAATTCAAGCACCTTAAAGGGAAACAAAAATGGGTTAGCCATGGTATATATTTAGAAATGAATTTAAACAGGATATACAAATATGGGCTACTTTACATCGGCCTTTCGCATTAATTGACGTTTCTTCTCATGCTGACCGATGACATTTCATAGGAATTATTTGCCTTTCCTCTCTTATCATTCTAACGAAAGCGACATATATACCAGACTGGTAAAACGAGTCCTAAAACTACGTGTTGAAAGTAATGTTTTTTACACAGATTTTTTTTTCAAATTTTGCGGATCAAATGTACTAAAATTCAAACACTACAGGAACCTAACGTAGTATAAGACAGCAATAACATATCTATGTAAATTCTTTTTTTTTTCAGTATGTTAATTCACCAACCAGTAAGTGAGCCAGTAGCGAAAAGTAAGTAATATTGAAAACAATATTCGATTAGGAAAAAGAAAAAAAGGTCTATATCTCTATATCTAAAAGCTCTAGTGACTGCGTATCTAAAGCTATTATTTATCGTAATCTCAGATTTTCTCATGTTCAAGTCAGAGTAATAAACGAGAAATAACGCAAAACAACTTCTCTTTTGTCATAAAAGTAATGGAATAATCTAGCGCTCGGGCGAATAGGGACTGTTATTCAAATGCTCCGAATTTTTTAACTTTATCCTCAGATGTCTTCTCCCTCATGCTCTCTTATCTCCCCACTGAAAAGCTCCCTTAAGAAAAGCATAGTTATCGATACCACATTATTCGCTCCTTAGCATCTCAAACTAAGAGAATTTATTTTCAATGTTCTGTTTCTGCAGCAACTGAGATACACTGCACTGGAGTACCGCACATCATGCTAGAAAATAAAAATCTTACACAAAAATTCATAAGGAATGTACAAATATTAATTTTCTGTATTTCGTCTTCGTTTTCTGGTTTCTAACCAACAGGAATTTGAGAAAGAGATAATGAAGAGATGATGCTAAGAAACTGCTTCTTAGATGTTCTGTAATGATTTGATTTGCTAACTTTAAATGAAACCAACCACTATTGACGAGCAATAAAAATCTAGGCTTGATAATGTTTGGAAGAAACACTACATCGATAGAATGAAAAAATACAATATTTTAAAGCATTCCATCGAACAGGAAAAACGCTTTGACTCCAAGTAATCCTCGAGATATGCAGATGACTCGGTAATATCTAAAAAAATATCAAGCGACGAAGATAGTAGTTCATCGCCAAACGATTTAGTTCATATTCAATGGTGGTGTAAGAATTGCAACTAGATCTTAATGTAAATACATTCTCTGTAGTAAACTTCTTCGAAAGGAAACAATTGCGTCAGAACCGTCCGTACAAAATTAGTGGATTGGATAAAAAGTAGTCGACTCAGTTGAATATCTCGGAATCATCCATACAAATAACTTAAATTGGAGCACACATTTTCGAAAAATCTACGGTAAAGCAACTAAAGCTCGGTTATATAAAGCGCATTGTAGGTAGATGCGATGGTTACGCAAGTGCTCTCAGACGCAGGTTGGGAATCCTCGAAAGATAGGAGACTAGAAGTTAGACTGCAATTGTTTGATAGATTCAGAGAAACTACATTCGCAGAAGCCGTAATTGGTATTATGCGACCTCTTGCTATTGGGCGATCCAAGAATGGGCGTTAAATAAGATAAATAGATGCGAGGACAATCGCATTAGGGACTCAATCTTTCCGAGAACGGTACGCGATAATAATAGGGTAAAGAGTTAACTCGAACGCTTGGTGTTTATACCCCCTGCCAAAGGCGGCTTGCAGGGTATTAATGTAGATGTAGAAACAAAAGGTAAATTAGCAACGCTGGAAAAAGAGAACAGCCCACAATAAATCCACACGCCGGAAGGCGGCTTGCAGGGTACTTATGTAGATGTAGAATAAATCATTCTCACACATATCATAATCATTGGACTCGAAACATTTACAGTGGCTAGGAAGGCGCATCCGAGTATTGTGGGCAACGGGGTAAGAATTAAACGCCTTTCATTTTCACTTTTATTCATCAATATCTTTTTCATTCGCAGGATGCGAGAAAAGATTGTTTACAATCGCTGCTTAGGACGTGGGCGAAGAAGTGTTGGACGTGGTGGCACGGCGTTGTAGTTTTTCCCTTACCCATTATGTGCCTTACAAAGCGTGCGCGTTACATAACATCGGTTAAGGGTGGAAGAGAGGAACCTCTCTTGCAAGGAGATAGTTTGTTGCCTCGAATATGTGCGTTCTTGCGATGTTCTCTCAGGCCTTTGTCACGCCTGGTGCTCTTCGAAGTTGGTATTCGTCACCCGAGGTTGCTTCGTCTAAAAGGCCGGAATGGAACAAGTTTTGAAAAAGCTTTGCTGGAGAAGGGGTGGGTGCGAATTCTGCTGCTGAAAGGTATTCTGAAGGCGACGAGCATTTTGCGATTTCTTTTATTCTTCTCGGATGTCAATGGACAGTCACGTGCGGTCGATCAATTTTTTTCGAAAAATCTCGCGCACTAAATTTTCTCGGCCAACCACTTATAACATTCAGTATCCGTAAAATTCGTAGTAATAAAATTTCTATTGTGAGAGTCTCTTGCAAATTGTTTTTAGAAGCAGAATTATAATTATTACAAATTTTAGAGAAATAAATTATTCTATTCAGAGGAAACAACTGTCGTTACAAGTTAGGATGTTGTTGTATTCTCAGCAGTGCCATTTTCATCAGAAACATAACAGGGAATACTATGTTTCCAGATCGTCCATGTGGTTCGGTCAATGATAATTTTTTATGAAATTCTTATCAGATCGAGTAAGAATTCAGTATCTGTTCGCACTTCAAAGTAACTGCTTAATAGAGTCCAATTGGATCCTAATAAAATTTACAGACATTGGCTATGTTTTGTGGAAAAACTCAATGTTTGAATGAAAAGAGGCTTTTTACTTTTTCCCGAGGATTTTAATACAGACACGACCAGATTTAAGCGAATGATTGCCATCCTTAGATGAGCGACATCGTCGCTGAAAACTGGTCGTGTCTGTATTAAAATCATGTAGAAAAAGTATAAAGTCCCTTTTCCTTCGAACAATTGGGTTCTGCTATTTTTGTTGCTAGTAGCAAATATTACTGCAAATAGGATGAGACATGCAAAAAATTAGTGCAATTTGTTTTTATTTAAGATCGTCAATTTATATTTTATACAACTCCAAACTTAAGTATTCACAATAAAATATCCAACTATGGGTTTGCACGGTCAAGGCCCCTTTACCCCTTTTCATTAAGGAACTAATTTATTTAGTAATAGGATAATTTTATCTCGAAGTAGGGATATTTATGATTCAGACTTGCAGGCACCCCTGTTTTGTATTGTTTAGCTATACAACTTGGAGACGTGGAGTCATGTATGTACTTCTCTCAGTTGCCAGAAAAGAAAACCTGAATCGTTAATCTTAATTTATTGATCGTCTTGAACTAAAGCAAAAATTCTGAACAGAATTGAAACTTCTAAGTCGAACAAAATTCAGGGGTTTTTGGATAAAATCGAGAAATATCTGCTAGCATACTTAACATTAATCCGTAATGTATATTCGCCGTTCTAAAACGTTAACTGGCAGTTACGGGACAATGTCAGTAAAACATATTCAGTCTATAGAAATGGTTTTTCCAAGACAGCTAGTTTTTCCAACGAATTAAAATGATTTGATAATAGAACGAGGAAGACAATCTGAAAAGTAGAGAGTTCCATATTTCCCTTGCAAGAATCACACGTGGCAACATGCGAGCGCATGTACGACGAACATTTCCTCTGAGACGTCGATATGATGAATCCTTCAGAGCGTAATCACGTGTGATTCTACGGGAAGGAATTATACAGAAGAGCGCCAATCCCAGGATATATTTCGTATTCCAACAAATAAAGCTCGCCGCGCATTACTCTTGAGGGTTGCGTTAACGTAAGGGGAAAGAATCAAATGGAGATGTATGCACCGGAGCGCAGGGGTTGCCTTGAAAAAGAAAATATCTCGTCGCCGCCGAGATCTGATATTAAGGTCAGGTGAAGGAACACACAAATGATGCGTTACCTCATACATAGAGCACATGCCTTATACAAACATGCCTTCGAATCAGAGGATAACACATCGCGATTAATTAGATCCCGAGATGAATTGATTGCTCAAATGAAAACAGAGAGTGCGTTCGCTTACGTGCTGCTACTCTTGTAAAGAAGTAAACTGACAGCATGATTCTTATTGTAACTTTCAGATACGTAATTATTTTCGATTTTAATCGATAAAAATTATCTAATTAAAAGTAAACGAAAAAATAAATTTTCGGACGATATTAGCATATTTTCCCACTTTGTTTTAGCCGACATAACAATCTAAAAGTAAGTCCTTAAACTTACCAAGCGCAGACAGAATTACAGGACTTATTTTCAGCTGCTCTGTAAGGACGCATATCGGACATACCTTTGTTAGAAAAATTATCCATAGATACTTAGAGTGCAGAACAGTATTTTCATAAAACACTCAAACTTCCAAATAAGGTAACTATTGAAATACTGCGTCAGATACAGATCAGCTACATACAGGAATCACTGAGATGAAATTTATCAATAATTATACTTCCGAATCTTATTTTGATTTGCATTAAACAATTTGTATCTTGATTTGCATTTCTATCGACATCATTATGCATTTATATATTAAAAGGCTCTATTCCAGAAGGAAATAAAACACTTCGGGAATACATATATAATGAACTCTTTTACCGGTCGAAATCAACCAAATATTCCATAAAGATTCGTCAACAATTTTTCTTAGAATTACACGCACTAGAAAATCCATAAGATATGTGATGGAAAAAAACGATCTGAGTCAGAATGACTCTTTCTATCTAATTTTAGTATTACTTTTAGTGCTGGAGAGCCATTCTCAATCCATTGTCTTCAACACCACTCTGTAGCATAAACTCAAATTTCACCGTATACTATAAACCGCAAGATTGTCAGTTAGTCAAAAGTCAAATTGAAAAAGTATAGATACACCCACTATAAAATATTTAAAAATAATTTTATTATATCGTAAGGAATTCCTATCAAATAAAAAAGTATGCTGCAAATAATAGCACAAATGTAATTCGGAAATGGAAATATGTGACCTTCAGATATTATGCAGCGCAGTAACAGCTGCATCACGGGTCACTAATGTAGTGTGATACACAGGGTGGGACGCACTTATCTTGGAAAATAAAACAATCCAAATGACAAAAACAGCTTAGGAACAAAAAGATAATAATAAATGTGAAGATGTTATAAAAGAGAATTACATTATATATAGTACTTCCTGTAAGGTTAGAGGTAAGGTTCATATTACATTCTCTAGCCATGAATTACTGTTAGTAGTTATTTGCGAGAACTAAGTTGGGAAATGGCTTATATGGGTTAGTTTACTAACTAATGCAAAAATATCGATAGGGAATAGTGAGATAAAATGATATTTATGAGAACCTAAGAAATTTATATTACGACGTGTAAGGTATTGATAGGCCAGATCCATCTCTAAATCTAAAGTACTCTACTCTTCTTGGATTTAAAATTAGACTGTACACAACACGCATGAAAGTCGTTTTATTATTGAGAAACTATTCTTAATATGAGTAAACACCTAATTCAAATATGGAGAATGGCACTGAAAAGAAATGACTAAGATTTGTTTGATTACAAAAGAACACATTTATGTGTCTATTACATTTGATTATCCCCAAAGCTAATGAAGATTAAGGCACCAATAATGAATTATTTTAATAACCATAATGCAACAGTTCATTTCCTGCTATTATCGGATTAAATTTGAATCCCACGCATACGCTTTGAATATAAAAATGTAATTATTGCAAGGATTTAAGTAAGTGGTTAGAATACCTGCCCGGAAAGTGAGAGACCTGGGTTCGGGTCCCAGTCATGTCGCTATTTTTCACACTTGTTATTCCTGTATAATTATTGCAATCGCAATTTATTTTCGGGTACTGACAAAAATTGAAAAAAGTTGAACTTCAACCAAAAATCCATAAGCACGAGAATAAGGAATGATTAAAAGGAGAGCTCAAAGAAATCATGTCTTTAAGCCGTAATTCGAACTGGATTTGACTGATTTACATCTCCTATCCTAATCAGCATTGGATTTTCCAAACAAACAACGCATCCCGATGTGGAAATTAATTAACCAACGAACGTGTTCTGAACATTCAGACGCAGAGCAAACGTATTGTGAGTTGTTTACAAGGGAGCGGAGCTTAGTTTTGACAGATACTAACCAATTGATAGCGAAGCCCTTCTTTCTTTCCTGCGAATCTTTTTTTCCCAAAAATCGAATAAATTTGAAATAATAAATAAATAGCGAGGCGGACATGGAGAGGGGACAGGGAAACACAGTCATAGAAATGGTGAAAAATAATCATTTCAACTTCCGTAGACCTTGTGGAGGAAGGAAGCGGGGACATATCCCTTATGAATCATTCAAAAAAAATCCCGGTTTCTCCAACGAAACTTCCTTGTTTTTGATCGCATGATTTCCATTATGGTTTTGCTTTTTTCCTTTGTATTATCAATAAATTAATCTGGTGAGAGCTACGGCTCAGGTATCAGAGCCTCGGTCCAGTATGTAAATTTAAAAATGGCCTCTAAATTTCTTGCAAACATAACCGTATCGATCTTTGTTATTATGCTAATCTTAACCTCCGTTATTTCCAGTAAACAGCCATAAACATCTCAGTTGCTACGAAATAAATTAATTTAGTTGCGAATAAAAGCCGTATAAAATCTAATAAAGTACCTTAGGAGAATATACGATACGATCAAAATTACCGCTAGAGTTGCATAACAATAGCGGAGGGTCAAAGGAAAAAGCTGGCAAAAGAAGAAGAAAAACATTCCGAAACCATCATACGCTTTTGATTTTTCATTCCAGAGTGAAGAGTAGGTTTAGTTTGAATGCTACTGCTCCACATGATAACCTGCCGAGATATAATAGGAGTTCATTTAATGTTTTTAGTTGTTAATAATAGCTGAAATAATTTTCTTAAGTAGCAAAAGAGCGGAATTAATAATGAAATAGTATTTTTATCACCGAAAGAGCTACGTAGGTGAATAAATTAAGAGATAATACTATCCGCAATCATCCAGACCTTATTTCACTATTTCCCCTAAAATTCCCACTGTGTTCGACAAAACCAACTGAACTTCTCTTTTGAATATACCCTCTTCCTTCTAAAAAAATATTTCTTCCTTTTGCACATGCCTGGTTCCTTCAATATATCAAAAACCCTTTGATTCATTTGCTACCTCTTCTCGGTGATAAGATTGTTAATGGTTATTGATTTTGTTAGTCAAAGTTGGGGTTGGGATGAATTCAAAGTATATTTTTTCTTTGACAATCTGTTAGTGTTTGGTTTAATGATATATTTGAACTGAATGTGAAATTAACAATGAATTTGCTAACCTTCACTGCGTGGAACTGCGGAGCGGATAAGTGAAAAGCGTCAATCACAACCAAAGTTCCACGATTTATGACAAAAAGTAGAGTTCCAAGTTTAAATTTCACATTCATCAATTGATAAGGAAATAACCCATAGATGTACCCACTCTTTGCTGTCTTTTATTAGATAAAATGATCACAGTGGGAGTTTATATCTATGAAAGACGAAGTTTTTTTATTTGTTTGCTGAAAAAACTGGCAAACTGCACTTTTTCTCAGTCAGTCGTTGAAGCTTAATCAATAGAAGTTTATTGGCATTCCCGGGCTTTCCATAATATTGTTATATATCTCACATAAATTCGCATATTTACAGCAACAATCAAACTAGTTAAGGGCTTCCTGGACCGAAAATATGAATAAATAAAAGAACTTTTCTGGATGTACATATTATACTTTAGCTGCATCTTCGCGTTATACCTCGGTGCCTTAGATAGGACTTTAACGTAGCAATCCGCGATAGATTTTTCAGAAGGGAATGATGCTGGAGAGGGCTCATACAAAATCTGTTATTTCTTAGCAACAAACTACTGCAGCGAGCGAAGAAAGCGTATATGATAGATAAAGAATAGCTATAACGACAGATAAAGAACTGTAAAAGTTTTATGTCGAGTAATTTTAACGTATTTCACTTGTAAAATCGTTGCGATTAGTCTTTGTCGTAACATGTTCCCTATTAATGGTTAAAGTTAAACATATTCCGAGAATGATTTCATTTTCCAGGATGGGTAATGGCGATGAATTCAGTCTCAGAAGTTAATTAATCCAACTATAACCTCAACCTTCGTTTATTTACTGTTTCTCGATCAAGCCAATTTATATGAGTTTTCACTGTCGCTCGTCTTTCTTTATATTGGATTTTCATGTGAATCACTCTCTTTTATATCTTTATGTCGTTCAAACAAACAAGCAATCTAACCTGAAAATCATTATATAATGAAGGCTAATTACTTCAATGATGAGGGAAATTATTATAAGAAATATTCGAACGTTTTAACCAGCCATACAAAAATAAAACTCATTTGCCTTCACACTTAAATCTGTGAGATCTAACTTTTAATTTCTTCAAGAACCTGTACAAACAAGTTGAATTCGATGACAGAGTGGGGCGATATTTACCTACCAACGCTGAGTTCACGGATTTGAAACTCACTCAGGACACACATGTTTATGCTCGTCAGTTTGCGTGAAATTGATTTGCCGAAGGTGCGAAATAAACAAGACTATTGATGTTTCTCAAATAAATCAATTACCGGATCCCAATAGGCTGTTTTCTCTCACGTGGAAAATTGGTCTTATGAGGTCGCCAACGCACACCTGAGTTCCAGTATCCGAACTAAAAATTACATTTTTTTAATTAAACAGATGATTCCGTCAAAGGAGTAAATCTGGGATACAGGGAAGTTCTCATTATCATTATAGCAATACTATACTCCAATGAGCATGAAAATTAGTAATGAATTATTTTATTTTCTCTCCGCCAACGAAAAGTTAATTCTTTTCTTCTGCCAATCTAAACCATAAAGTTATAAGTATGAGAAACAGCTGATAATTTTACAAAACTTCATTTATATCCTGAATAGCTTTCTACCCTCTTTTCATGTATAGTTTCAACGGTATAATTATTGTGTCTGGATTTTTCTGCCTGAATTACCTACAGTTCCGGCGTCAAATCCCTCCTAGTGAGTGTGCGAGGGTTTAGAATAAATTTCGACAGATTTTCCTTTTTCTTCTCTCTAAGATTTCTTTAATTTTCCCTAATTTTTCAAGTTCACCCATTTCAGCCTTTTATTTGATTTTTACATTTTGACCTCATTTATAGGATTATATTTTCAGAAATAGAAATTGCGAGGGCATTTCGCAGCTCTTTATTGCCTGACTCCGTACCGAGAAATCTCAAATTTTGGATAGTGATCATTCACTACTGAAGTGAAAAATACATAGCTTTTGTATTTGTTCTTTTGAATGCATAGTTTCGTGAAGAAAAGTATTGCAGCGATAAGGCTAAATATTTCACGCATCGCTTGGATAGACCACTTGCGTTAAATCTAATATCTTCGAATCTTTAGCTAGAAGCTGAAGATTCTTATTTTGCAAAGATACCCGTAGGAAAATAAGACTGTTGGATCAGAGCGGAAAAGCCTTGGCATGCGAGTCTTCTCCTCATCTTCTTCGTATTTAATTTTTTACTTCCTCGGCTATTCTCCCAAGGAATCCCCTTCACTTCCCGTCTCCCTCTCCTGCAGGTTACACCTTCGTACCCTACACCTTTCCTCCCCTAAGGCTATGCACACTCGGTAAACCCAGACACTCGGAAAACTTCCCCCTGCTTCCATATAATTCTCTCTTTTCTTGTCCTTTTCCTATCTCTTCCTCCTTTCACATCTCCTTCCCTTTTTGTTCGCTTACTTCCCTCATAATCTCCCACTAAGCTCTTTCTCTCTCCCTCTCATTTTTCACGTTTTCCTTCCCCGTCCAACCTGTCAATCTCCATTTTCCTCTTTCCTTGCTATTTTCTTCACATTTTCCCTCCCTTTCTTTAACCTTTTCTGTTTCTTTTTATCACACCTTCCTTCAATTTATTTTCTACTTACACAATTCTCCAATATGAGTTTGCTTATCCAAATTATGTAAAAAAATTAACTAATTAATATTCATTATATTCATTTACATTCCTTACCCTCTGTGTCTTTAAATCAGTTTATATGATTTCATGGGTAGCAAATTAATAACGAAATTGAGATCTGAAAATCTCAGAAATAAGTAAACTATATAACGTTTCCGTACGTTTGATAAGTATCGACACCATGCTAGTAGTTTGGACTACTAAACCCAATAAGTAGAGAAGTATGGCTGGAGAAATAAAAAAAAAATGTTCTTCCTTCTTTTATCCGTAGTAGATATTAATGCACGAAAGTAGACTACAGTTAGCGGAAATATTATTTCTTGTCTACGAAATAAGATTAGTTGGAAAAGACGAGATCTATAACTATGAACAAAGATGTACGCTAAAATTTAGTTATAGAGGATTTATCCCCATAATTTATTCCGCGTATATATTTAATTTTAATAATCATTTTCCCAGTATCGCTAATAGCAGTTCATGTACTTTCTGATTTTAAATGGAATTGTAAGAACATGAAGATAAATGTACAGAAGGGTAGTTGATGTGAATTAACGGAATGATGTCATAGCCTGAAGTGGTACCTGCTTTGGAGAGTGAGTGTGCGGTTGTCATGCTATCTCTCTCACTTCCTCTTTCTCTCACGCACTTTTCGAGGGATGTCGTTATACGACTCATAAGACCGTTAGTAACGCACGGGAGAGGGAGAATAAAATGCAATGCGTGCTTGTAGGACGATTATTAATCTAAGAGAACGCGTCTAGTGAGGAGTAAAGGGAAGATGATATTTTGAGCATGGTATTGATTAGGATTCCCCAACGCAAGTTTTACTCTTCGACTCCATTTCCCAGGGTAGTTTTCTCCGCGATTTTTAAGTGTGATCTTCCAAGAAAAATTTTCCAAAGAAAAAAGGAAAAAAAAGGAAATCTTGAATGTGATTTACTAGCAATGGTGCAACTTTTGAATATACTAAACACGGTAAGAGACAATGAAACTTCGTATTTTTCCACAGAATATTTAGTACACGACGGGTTTCACAAGCGTGCTTGCGTCTTCAGGTCGTGTATTATATATTTTGTGGAAAAACACGAAGTTGCATAGTCTCGTATGATGTATTTCCATCAAGTATCGCCTTCCATCATCGATTTCATTGATTTTCATACTAAATACAGATTTCAGATTACTCATTGTGATGATATAGGAAACTCAATTGTCGAGCCTTCCATAACCATAACACCATTTAACTTTCGTCCTTCCTCTCATTACTGCTCGAAAAATCTTATTAATCGTATTTTATGTTATCCAAGGTTTCCCCATGTCTTCATTTGATTGTCCATTCTCTTTTAAGGAAACAGCCTATACAGTTTGTTATTCTGTATCTCGTATATTTTACATTTACTCTAATTTTTCCAATATCTCTCGAAGTTTCATTTCCTCTCACCAATATACTTCTTCACCGCAAACGGCAAGATACCTCTCGAATGTTTAAAATTAATCCCCTCAATCCTGAGTTATAACTTATTAACATTAGAGACAACATTTGGAAAGAAGCTCTTCCTTTTTTCTTATTCCTTCATTATTCATGATCACATTTCCAGATAATATATTAAAAAATATTTTTTAAGTTCTCATGATTTTATAGCCAGCTTCTGGCCCATCGGCAAGATTTAAGAGCATTGTAAGTAAACAGGTAGGGTGTGTTATGATGATACTTAAAAGGTGATACATAATTTGGTGGCATTGTTTAGCCTAAGAATATTGAGAATAAAATTATGTGTGATAATTTCGTACGTACATACTCGATTTCTCTGGAAATGAATAGTTAGAAAATTAGAGCTCTGGCAATTTCTCCTTTATCACCAGATTCTGGAAATTTTAGAAACGTCACTTCCGAAGCTAGAAATGTTGCTTCCGATAGAAAATTAAGTTGTAAATAACACTGGGAAAAAGGTAATTGCTATAAAAAAGCTGATAATTAGCTGTAATACGGGAAATACGATTCTCTGCATCTATACAGGATTTTATTAATTAAAGTATTTAAAAACAAAATATGAATGTAATATTGAATATATTAATGGGGTCACGGAGGTTAATATCAAAATTGAAAGGAAACTACTCTTTAGGGACATCTAAGTTTTGAGCTGACGGCGATTGATCGCGATGGAACATTTTGATCGAAGTCAATCGAAGCCGATTTTAAGTTGACTGTCATACCCATAACTGCATAAGAAGAAGCGACGAATGCAAAAATGCCATCTTCGGCTTCTTCAATTCATGCAAAGGAGACCAAAAAGTTTATAATGTTGCATAAAAAGCTGCTTCAGTGGACCATCATCAAAAGACTCGACAACGACAAACACCTAGATTATTTTGAGTACCGGGTCTTAAAAAGGGAAATTCATTAAATACAAGGCGTCTTGGCGGAATAAAGACAGCGCAATGTTGATGAACCAAGACACCTAATTTGCAATGTTTATAGGAGGAGGAAAGCATTTCGCGTAAAAAATGTAATTTCCAAACTTCGCCCAAATGCTTCTTTTTTCAACAGCTTAAATCCTACCCACTTAAAAGTCGTAGACTTCTGCGCGCGACAGTTCCGGCGTCAAATCCCTCCTAGTGAGTGTGCGAGGAGGTTCACTTGAATAATTGACATCCTTTTGAGGGAGGAAAGGGAGGGGGATAGAAGAAAGACACGAGACATAGTGAAGAAGGGGATGAGGAAGATCCGCAGACACCTTTCTCCTTCTGCGACGTATCCCTTTGTCGCTAAGAAACTCCGTTTCAGGAAAAGAGAGGTTGCTACTGCGGAGATTCGCAACAACGTACACTTCCCTGGTACTTGTAACCGCTCAGCTACCAAAATCAATCCAGCTATTATTGTTGTGCTCGTCCGAGTGGGGTATTTGAGATCATTTGCCTTGGCAACCAAGCCACAAATTGGGTGGCAAGAAACTACCGATCTGTACATTATACTTATAATGTATATCCGTACATCATACTTCAATGATTCATATTTATTTCATCGCATATCTGTCTAAATAACATACACATATTAAATTCCTCATCATTCACCAGACAATTGCGTACATATCGACACAAATTAACGATTCCATAGCTCATCCTCCACAATTTAATTATCAGAGAACAGTTTCACAATATAACTGCAGGTATTTATACCAAACCAAAGAACCTAAAGAATTTACAAACCGACAATGTCGGGGCTAAGAGTGGAGATACAGCATAAAACAGAGATTGTGAGGTATTATAGTTTGTTGTGAATACTGTAAAATATATGAAAATATGAAACAATTATATTGTAAAGCAAGTAATCAACATGATTGGACCTTACTACGTGGAACACCATTTAGTAAATGAGAAAATTGAACTTTATATTTTGCACACGATTTTGTTATTCGACCGGAATCGGCCTTACAGCAATCATCACCTGATTTGGGATGGGTGGGATTTTTGCTAGGCAGCATATTTTCCCAACAATTCACTTAGACAAGGGATGTCTTAGAGAGTAAAAATTTGGTCAAGGAATATATTTTGCACTAACTTCTTTTACAAACATTATAAACATGGGCGGAGATTAGTTGGAGTATTGGAGGTTTAAAAACACACCTAAATCCGTATTTTGGCAGATATAACTCGCGTTTGGAGGTAATGAGGAAGTTTTAGATTACCGATTTCTACGAATTACCATACACGTATTTAGGAAACAGTGTCTCCATTTCCATTACTCGAGTTAATTCATAAAACTAACTAAAGATATCGACTCTAATGTGTAGATGTAGGTATAGTTCAGTATTTACGTCCAAAACAAATGCAAGTATCACGATCTACGAGTAATTGCAGTTCAAAGTTAATTTCTATAACCTATCTCCACCTTCACTTTTGTAATAAAGTAAATAAGATTTATATTTAGGAAAACGTCACAAAATAGACATTCCTTTCTATTAACACCTTAAATTGCTAACAAAATATAGAGACAACCTAGTCTTTTCCCACGAATCTTGAGAAACAAAACCCCAATACGAATAAAAGAAAAGCCTAATAAAACTATGGGTTTCCTTTTTAGTTTGATTTTAGTCACTTCAAAATTCGCATGGAGCATTTCCTTTACAATTTCAAAGAAAATGAACTATACTGAACGAGTTTTTTGTTATTTGCGAATACGATGAAAATGATATATTTAATATGAGAATGATAGTCAAATGAGTCTATTTTGAGTTATATTTGGAAACTTTCATTAGAAAGGTTATTATTAGTCTAAATTACACTCTAAATTTTAGGTTAAAATATCGTGACTGTGCATCAATTAGACCGTAACCAAATGGTAAGATATACTCCCGTCATAACTTTTACCGTCCGTTGTAATTCTTGATTATCACGAAAAAAACTTAATAAAAAGAAAACGTTGAAGGATGCGATGAAACAAAATATCTCCAGAAAATTTAAGAATATTTTCGTAAGAAATTGTGCCTTACGCCTTTCCTAGGAACGTAGAGGCACATTTTATCAAGGTATATTATATTTCTAATTTACGAAGGACGAAATAAAATCTTCCGTATTTCTACCATATATATTTCCAGGCCTTAATATATCAGCTCCTTTACTAATTTCGCTGGAAATTACGGCGAGTCTATCTCTTTATTTCCCGCTAATTTTTGTCTTCTATTACACGAGCAATCTATATACGACATCCCCGTTAATTACAGGTCTCCTTCCATTTACATCAAATCTCCTGCGATTTCTTCATATCTCCCTTTTCTTTCATCCTCCTTTTTCATCTTTCCCTCTTCTTTCTATCTTTTAATTAATTTCTTCCCTCTTCTTCTCCTGCACTACTTCCTGAATTATCTCCATGGGAGGAAGTGAATGCACACACTGCCTACCTCTAACTCACTGTCTCGTTTCTTACACCCCTGTTCTTTAACTACGGTTCCTTCCTCGCCTCACCTTTCCCGACTCCAAAAATATTACCGAAATAATTCCTTTCGAGCTGTAATTTTTCCCTTTTTCTTCATCCAGTTTTGTTTTCCATTTCTCCTCCATTAATATAATTTCTTTCGCATTCCTTTCATCGCTTCTTCACTTTTCCGTTCCTTCTTTCAATTCAATTCTTTCCACTCAAATTCCTCTGATCTTTTTCTCTTCCTACGTCTCTTTCCCATCGCTCTTCTTTCCCATACTCTGCCATTTGTATTCCCACCTCCCCCTCTCAGTATCCTACTCCGGTCTTAATTACATATATATCTTTGGACCCCACCACTCAACTCCCACCAGCTCCGCCCATTACCTTCATCCTCGTACCTCCCCTCGTCCTCTTCTGTACCCTCGTTTCCCCTCTCTCTAACTACCTACTGCTTCACTCTTCCACACGCTCCACTTCCACCGCCCTCATCCTTTCTCTACAGTAAATTCCCTCTTATCTATCGCTACTTACCCCGATCCATCCCCCACTCTCATATCCCGCATTTTCTATCCTATCCGTTCTCTCCTGCATTATCCCTTTCAAGTCTTCGGCTCTCTTGGTTTGCGAGTTTGCGTCGCGATGTGTTTTCCTTCGTTACCTCAGCCTGTTTCCGTGTCTCCCGTCCTTTCCTCCCTCTTCGTGTCCATAATGTTAATGATGCGGGTGTCTCCTTGAAGACATAAGTAACAGATCCACGCTTCGAAGGAAAAGGAGCCGAATTGAAGGTTGATCGAACTAACGGAAGATCTGGGGCCTTTCTACAATAATTCGATATTTTTATAACTTTCCATAATAGGATAATCAGCATTTTCGGGTTTTTCCAAATCACAAATGGGTTGTATTTATTGCCAAATTTGTGATTAATGATTACTGGTTTACCCGGTGGATAAATGGCGTTAAAAACATTTGCTATAAAAATAAAATATTACGAAGTGCCTGGTGAATCTCCTTATCAGATTTAAGCAATAGTAAGCCTTTTCCTAACTGGCGAGATAAAATACGTATGCAACGGAATTTATTTTAACATTTTTGGCAAAATTAACAACATGTAGAAATTGGTATTCTATGCTAATTAAGATATTTGTTACTATTATACTAGCATACATATTAAATAGTTTATTTAATTTGTAGATTAATTATTGTCCAATTCCAAGGAAAATACTCATAAATAAAATCTATCTCCCCTGCCACTTGCCAAATGGCGACTTGCAGTGTATTAATGTAGATGTAGATGAAATTATTCATGAGATATAGGAAAATATTTGTATTAATACCTAAAACTAACCGAACATTACTTAATAGTGTCGTCCAACATACGACGCGTTGCTCAAAATGCGGATCGCTGAAGGTATCAAATAGGTAATATAGAAATAGAATAGATTTAAATATTTTCAAACTTCTCGAGGTTTGGTAGATAGATTTCTATCTGAAAAAAATGTATCCTTCGATAATTAGGTAAATATTATAGAAAACCTAGTACAGTCATTTGTTTAAATTATACTTGCTTTGACTAAAAGTTAACTTCATTTATATCCTGAATAGCTTTCTACCCTCTTTTCATGTATAGTTTCAACGGTATAATTATTGTGTCTGGATTTTTCTGCCTGAATTACCTTCACAGAAATATTTATGCCAAAATACGAAATATTTGTGAGAGATAATGGCATTCTAATTTTATGGGCAATCATGGGCCCAAAAGTTTGATGAAATTTCTAATGTAGTCCTCCAACCGAAAAGATTGGACAACCCTATTATATATGTTGTTGGTAGTTGTAGTAGTGAGGTTAAGGAGCCTCAACCGCAGGGTAATGTGCGCCATATAGGATGTTTTAGGGATATAATATTTCTAAGGAAATCAGAAATAACTCGTAACATATTATATAATTTGAGATAGTTTCTAATTAAAATGTTTGTCGTTGAGAAACAATGAAATATGCTACGTTACTAATATTTCGAGTTTGTTACATTCTAGTCTTCTGCCAACCGTTTTCTGAGCCTCAATTTCCTCTCTAATTTCGATTCCTCGTAACTCTCAACCACGACCTTCAACCTTTTCGGAATTCCTTTTCCTTTTACTCTTTCCGCGTATCTTTACCCTCTGTCTTTCCATTATCTACTCCCACTTGCTATTTGTTTCTCGTTCAATACTTTAGTCCTTATCTAAACCTTTTCTTTATCCGTTGAAAGTTATCTATGAGTCCTCCCTTTTCGGGGTAACTTTACACCAGCGACCAGGACTGACCTTTTCTGAAATACTATCTCCAAATTTTAATCTTGCGGATATGGTGTCTAAATGATTGAAGATGTCGAAGCAGATATCCTATAACTAACCTAATTTGACATTTTTCTCAAATTTAGAACGTTCAATTTTTACACAGAATCAGGAATAATATGAAGAATCTGGAGAATGATTAATTAATTTGATTCTTCAGTAAACATATTAAGAAAATGACCAATAATGGCATAATATATTTTCAATAATTTCAGGCTATTATACATATTTTTTATTTCTTACGTCATTATTTCTTGTATTGCAATAGTATATCTTAATAGATTGATAGGGTTTCGTATTCGCAAATAAACTATTTATAGAGAGGTAATATCTTCAACTTAAAACATTAATCTATAAAAAAAATACAAATCAAATATACTCTCAGTATTCATATGCAGGAGATACTTAGGCCAACAATTCAGCAAGAAAGAATAGAGGTTACACTACCAGTTTTACATTTAGTTGCGTTTCATATTATTCTTTCCTTTTCCTTACCCTTTTATTAGTTCATGTCAAGTTTCAAACCGAAATCTAACCGAAATCCGAAACCAGAGAAAGCCATTATTTTTGCATCAGTAGTAACAGAACCCAAATCATATAATTACATTTACTGAACTAAAACCGAAACTGAAAACAGTTCTTCATTCCGGTCCGATTTTCGGTTCCCAAAATGTAATTTTACACAAGGAGCCCTCTTTAATTGATGTCACAATCAAAGGAGAGGGTTCTGAGGGTTTTTTGACACTTGGCCACATAGAGTATGGTGCTTATGGAACACTTTGTGGGGACCCAAAAGTGCCGTGACATTGCCGTGATGGAACCTAAATGGAAATGGAGAATTTGTGAAATTTATTATAGCCTGTATGTGCGTAACAGCTCCTTGCAACCAACATAAATCTTCGACGTTTACATTTACATGATATATTTCCGATAATTACTTCTTTAATGACAACATAAAACACTTTCATCAAAATTAAATTTATTGTAATGTGATTAAAGAAAGCTAAACATAATTATAAGACTTTTAGAAGGAAATAATACGAGTACATTATGTTTGGAGCGGGAATACCGGTTTGATGATCGAGCGAAACTGGAGGTAATACGAATTATGTTTTTTCATTGAATAGATGCGAATAATCGAACGAAAACTATTACTGTTGGGTGCCTTAGTTCATACGTATCTACTGACTTTCACGTTCTTTCTCCACCTTTTTTCTTTTACCACTCATTTACCTTTCTCTCTCCATTTCACATCTTCTACTCTATATTCTCTTCATTAATTTCCTCTCTTCTAGATCACCTTTCGATATTTCATTCGATATTTCCGAGATCCAATTTCTTCTAACAATTTCTTCCCACTCTACTCGCAATCTTCCCTCTCTCCTGCATGTTCCCCAGAGATGGAGGAAGCTGTCTGGCGGGCTTATACTTTTCCTTGTTGCGAGTAGTAGTAACTGACATATCTGAAGATATTTCATTATAATCTTCATACAGACCATTTCTGAAAAACTGCCCGATTTCTCTTTCTTAGAGCGATAATCGCGATCAATCGATAAAATTATTCCCCTCTTTTGTGGTATCCTCTGGCATTAAAAGCGATATTTTCCTTACTTTTGTAAAGATTCTCGGACATTTATGTCATGCTAATTCTCGGTTTAATTTCCCACGTCAAGAGAAAAAATAGAGAGGATGTTCCTTATGTCATATTGGTGATTACAACAGTTTTGCCCTTTACAAATTCAGTATTGTACTCTCTAAACTTAAGTAACGACCAACTAAAGAGAAGCCGGATTGCTTTATATGCGGCCATCTTACGAACAAAGGCTCTTTATCCCTATTATATTTATTATTTTCTTTATCCCTATTATATTTATTAATTACTATTTATATTTATGAGTACCTTTAGTTCCAGAACAAAATATATGTTTTCATGACCATAAAACAAGGCTTCGATTGCAAACATTTGGCCGAGGGAACCTCGATTTCTTCAATCCGGTACTCGGCCGGAATATATCCGGAATTCGGCTGACTATGGTGTCAGAAGAATATGATAAAACTTTAGGGTATATCCATACGTATTTATTACACCAGACAAAAATGTTTTGAAACATGGAATCTGAGAACGCCAAAAGTCTTGGATTCACATTTAGGCGCACAAAATATAGGATATTTTGTAAGAGATAATGCTTGTATTCAAGTGCATCACTAATTTAAATCCATCGGATTATGCTAATAATAATAATTTAAGACTGATATAAATTAAAACCTTAGCTTTACAAGATGAAGCATTTTCTTTGAATAGGCATGCAAATATTTTCCTCGTATCGCAGTTTTACATGTCACACTTTCTTCGGACCAATGTTTCGTAGAATAGAGCTTAAAAAACTGAAACCGCTATGAATTTAACGCATATATAGGTATATAAATGTAAACATTTATAATAACTTTTCGCAGTAAAATTTGCAGCTTCATTGAAAATCAAAGTACATATATATTAATCAATCTTCCAGAGATTTGGGTCTGCACAACGAAAAGGCAAAAGTAAAATTTTAAAATATGAAGAAAAAATTTGCATAGGAAGCAGGAATACCTAAAAGGTAAGCATCGGGCGGATGACCGATTCATTTTTTTATAACGTGAGCGAAATTCCTTTGAAACTACAGGCTCTGTGTGGCACATTAATAATAATTTAGGGTCCCTGAGCATTTCTCCCTCCTCTTTCCAGCTTTGTTGATAACCATTGAGCCAACGACGAGGTCTAGGGGAAAGAAAAAAGAAAATAATACCCGCGTTTATCTACATGTCCCTTGCAATTTCTCTCCTTCATTCTCTCTCTTGCTCCGTTTCTCAAAGCAGGTTGTAAGAAATTCTATTCAGGAAGCACAGAAGGAAAGGAGGGAGTAGAAAAGATACGAAGAAATTAAGCCGCGAAAGAATGGCTAGGGTTGATCCCTATGGTGGTGGTGGACTTTAAGGGTACTGGGTTGGAGGAGGCGGTAATAAATGTTGGCAGGAAACAGGGTTTCGAAGGTGAGGGATTTGGAGCATCGGTACGGCTCCAGTTATTTTTATAGCTCAAGATTCAGTTCCAACTCCAGGAGTATTTTTAGTGCTGGACGTTCAGTTCCATACGCCCATTCAGAATCCAACCAATCTTTCCAAGTTTAATTTAAGATGTTGCTAATTTAAACAAATTTCCTTTTAAATCTTAAACGTGAGGGTTTCAAAGACTCCGTGGAAATGTACAGGAGCGGAGTTTTGAAGGAATAGAATGATGTGCTCCTGTTTCGTTTAATATGCACATCACATACTCGCACATGTTCGCTGATCCAAATCCATATTCGATTGAAATCAAACTCTCGAACTAAATTTATAATTTTCAGCAAATTCAATTTTGGGTAGCTAAAAGTATTTTCATATCATTTATCGGGGAGTTGCTAATGTCTTTACAATATGCAGTTAGATGACTTCTTCACAAGAAAAGATGTCAAATGAGGAAGAGCCTCCTTCATCACAAACATAACTTCTTTAATCTCAACTTTTTTATTTTTATGACTGCTTTAGGAACACATCGATATCAGAAATAAAAAAGTATATAATTAATGTAATAAAGAAGTTTTGAGCAATACATTTTACAAAATAAAAGAAAAAACTGATAAATTTTCTTACTCTATGTTCCGTTTCATTTATCCCCATTATTTACGTACTAAGACGACCTCGTTTTGCGCTCGAACTTATTGGAACGTATCCCCCACGTTAAGCGGGGTCTTACAGTACATTTAAAATCTAGACCATATTCGCAATTGATACCAATCCAATGGATATTCCGATAACATAGGTTAACTATGTAGTTCTGCAAGATAAACAAAATCCTTACACTTGATGGATATTTTTTCCTGGAAAAGGAAGGAATCTATAATACCTGTAGGGAATGTATAGAAACATTCAATTTGTATTAATTAGCATTTCCGAAGATGAGGAAAAAAGGATGGTTTCGTACGGAGTGTGATTATATTGTGAAATGACGACTTTCGTAATTGACCATTTCTCAATATCAACCGTTAGAAGGAATAGTTCTAAGGTTTTTTAAATTCATTTTCTATTCAAACATAATCTTTAACATCAGATGTGTGATCGGAATGTAGTTTCATAAGCAGAGGAATGGAAAAAGGCTAAACGCGATTAACCAGACAACTAAAGAGATCAATAAACTCAACATCAATTTCTGTGCGTACCTTCATAACCCAAACGAAATTTGATGACAAATTAATTATGGAATCATTACGGCAAAGTATGTATCATCTAAGAAACATGAAAAGAGCATGGGTATTAAGTGGGATGATCGGGAACTTAAGTAATGATCGGGAAAAATAAGTAATAATTGCATGTAGCAAAGATAAAAAACAAAAAAGCCATGCTTTTATAATCCTAAACTCAACTCGGGGATTTAAAATTCAAATCTGGAGAATTTTCGAGGGCATAATATTCTCGATTAATATTACTGGGCGCTAAACTCGCTAAAGGAATAACCTCAAGGAAACATTATCAGCCAGATGAGGAAGGGCAAGCGGAACTTTTCGTAAGAATTTAAGGGTTCCGGGCTTCGAGCTCCGGTTCCTGCAACAAATTCCCAAGAGAGAGATAGAGAATGAGAGATGCTGGAGTGGGATGAAGGCGAACCGCGGGGCTGTGATCCGTATGAAGGTGGACTCCTGAAGGGCCAGGAGTTCGGGGGTGGGAAAAAAGGGTGGTCCACGGAGATAGGGTGACCGAAAGGAGAGAATGGGAGTACCTCTCACAAAAGAGAGAGCCCTCTTACTTCTCTACACCCCCTTGGAAAAAGCTTTTTTTTCTGCGGCGGGAGAGAGGGTCCTCGCAAAGCTTCCTACGACATTCCATTCTAGCCCACATCCCTTTTATGAATATCCTTTTATTACGCATTCCTGTCTCCTCCCCGGAGTTCTTGCTCTATCCCTTCAAAACTATTCCACTATCTCCCTCTTTTTCTCTTGCGGTTTTCTACTTGCGAGAGTTATATCCTCTTTCTTTTTTCACTTCTCTTCCTAAATCCACTACCATTCCTCTTTCTCCCGCACTTGTGCACCTCCGTTTCCTGCGCTGTCCCCAACGCAAGCCGACCAATCTCTCCTCGGGACATTCGCTTCTTTACGACGATGTTTATTTGTTTTTTTTTTAAGGAAGGAACAAGGTATTTTTCGCTCGACGATGAGTTTCTTTTGAAACGCAATCTCTCTACCTCCTCCCTCCGTTGTTCTATATAAATGTTTTTCCTCTTTAAATTTGTTAGTCGGTGCGGGAATTCTTTGTGCGGTCTTTCTTTTTTTTTGAGCGGATTTGAACGATGGATCTAGGATTTTTTTCTTTGTGAATGTGGAGGAAGAACACGAAAAAACGTTTAAAGTATTTTGAAAACCCTCACGTTAATGAAAAGTACGTGATTTAAAATGCAACAACTGGTATAACTATAAAGAGTTTGAATAGTTAAAATCGATACGAAACTCAGAAATTTAGAATGACTGAGAGGCAATAACTAGGCATTCAAGGGTAGTATTACTTTAAGTAGATGTATGAATTAAAAACCTGGTACCTGGAGTGGAATTCGCGGATCTATAAGGTGGTGATGAAGGCAATCCTCCTATAGAAGTTCACATTTAAAAAAATAATAGCAAAATAAATCATTAAATTAAATTAATAATAAAAAATAAGTATTTCCGCGAAATTTTTGAATAATCTTATCTAGAATAATATTCTGCAACGGGAAATTCATATTTTTCTGTTTTATACTCACCATCGACATCTTTCAAAATTACTTGCAAATGTTAAACAAATGAGCGGAAATTAAAAATGATTCAATTTTATGGACTAACGTATGTTGGTGCAAGAGGTCCGATACTACTAAATCTTTTTTTGTAACCGAAGCAATTCAAATTTAAAACACATNAATTAATTTTAATATTAATTTATGTAATTTAATAAAAGGAGTACACGTTTCAAACTGCAAAAGGACTTTTTCGCTGATATTCACCACATGAGCTCGATTACAAACGCAACGTCGAATTTCGTTGCGGAAACAATGAATAATCAGCGTTAAGGTAGAACTGAAGGTGTCATGGAGGGGTATTATAAATGGATAAGCATTACGAGGCATTATTATTCTGGCTATAATGGTTTTAAAATTTAAATATATACCCTACAAGCCGCCTTTCGGCACGTGGCAGGGGTTTATGCACCATAACCATTGTTTGAATTTCTATAATTACACAAATCGATTATCTAAATCATTATTTAGTCTAATTATTCACATAATATTAATTAATAATTATTAAAATTAAGGAACTCTTTATTTTTTTAACAAACTATTTTCGAAAAAGTATTTCCTTATTTTCCTTACCACCAGCATGACATTTTTACGGACATCTACAAAGACGTGAGATCCTCCATAATATTAATAGTAATTTTGTATGTCTTAGAATTTACTTGCGTTAACTTTTCTAGGATGTTTTTATGAGCATTTTCCTAGAATGTCATTCACTATTAGTTAATTGTAAGGCAAATTCGTACGATTCTCCCTTCTCAAACAAGCTCTCGAATGCGGAAATAATAAAACCTTCCTCTCAATTCTTTCTTTAACACGGGAACTACATTTGTCTAATTATTACCTGCCTCTCATAATTTCCTTGTTTTCTTACCCGCATCTTAAGCCATATGAGGTACTGCACTTCCCCCCTCCCTCATCCACCCAACCTTTATACTCCAAGTAGGAAATTAAAAACAAAAAAGTACGTTCCATTTTTTCGTCCCCATCCGCGTTGAATTTCTTTCGACATTTGGACCTTCTTTCCAATTTTCTCTTTTTCTTCGGACTCTTATTACATTTTTGTACGCAGTTCCTCAAAAATGTTTGGACATTTCCTTCGTCTCGGAATCGCCGGCACATTCCAAAATTTTGTTTTTATCTTGACCCGACGTCGTAACTGTAATTATCCGAAGGAATGCCGTCGCAACATTGTTTACTTCTCATCCGATTCTCTTCTTTTCTGTGCCTCTTTCTTCCTTTCTCCATCTCCTCTCCTTCCATATTCTTCCATTACCTTCCCTTATCCGTGCGTACACCTTTTCTCCTGCTCCTCCTCTACCCATTACGCAAGTCCTTTCATTATCTCCAATCTAATTTCGCGTATTTATTATATCCCTGGGGCGTACTATTCTAATATACGTCTACGCACCGCGTTCTTTCTTTTCATCCGCGTCCTTCCTCGCGGAACGAATTCGGTTATCTTTCGCACGTTTATTTCTCCCTTTCCTCTTCCTACCTCCCTTTCCTCTTCCCTTTTGCACCCTTCCTTCTCCAATCCATCCTCGTGTTTGTTTCACGAGGAAATAAAAACTCATTCATCCTCACTTTCTCTTTCTTTACCCTCTTCACATACAATTTTTTTAAGACTATCCGTCTCTTTTTTCATGGGCGCTCAAGTCGCCTCCTGCTAACATTCCTCCTTCCTCTTCTGCTTCATCGCGCCTCACCTTTCCTGCTCCCTTTCTCATTTCCTATCTCCATTTATATCCCGCACTTAAAAAACTTTCTCTCTCTCCTTATCTCTCCTTGTAATTCCGACTGCCTCCCTATCTCACTCCGCCCACGCAGCGCCCTCTCGAACGCTCTCCTTGAGCACACCAACACAGTAACACACTCCCACAGCCGAACGCACACTGGAGTGGAAGAGGGGATCTCTGCATGCCACACGCATACGATCCGCGTGCACGTACTGACGCACGCAGACGTTCTTGCAAAACCGCGTCTACATGTACACAGCCATGCGTGAGGGCCGCTGGCACTGATTGCATGCACTCTTTCGGAAGTACATAACCGCAATTACGCGAGAAAAACATGGGGTTCGCACGTACTCCAATAAATGTGATATTCTGTAAGTACACCATCGACGATGCATGTAAACGAGTGCGTTGTCAATTGCAGACGTCCTCAAGTACGCCGCCATTTACGAGCTTCCACACAAACCACGGATACGACATAACCAGAGCACATTCACGTTCGGATACAAAAACAATCTTGCACAGCTGCGTGATCAAATGTGCAAGGTTATCAGCGGATAGAAGAGCGTGCGTTCGTAGTTACGCGACTAAATTCTTATATCCCCGAGTACACATAGAAGGAAATACCAGCGCACAGATGTAGTACGAACGCAAATAAATACAATAGTTGGACGTGATCCAATCTACCGTCTAACGTATGAAAACGTTCACAAGCACTTTCGGTACATGTATAAATATGCAACCGAGGAAAAACAAAATATTTTATCCGCACTCACCTCGTCGCTAGATAATTAAACCTATTCATAATATGTACATAGGTATCACCTATGGTACAGGTATTGTACAGGTACACCTATGGTACGTACTTCAAGTACATGAATCACCGATGCCACATTTCATAGATATGTTTGCATAAACATACTGTAGTAGAGATGGCGAATATCGGTTGTATTTAGGTGTACTTGTACATAATTTATGTATCTCACGCCCTCGCAAGTACGTAACTGAATTCACGTATCAGCGTATATACAGACACCGGAATGGGAAAACCTACTCACTCTAAGATGCCCGAAAAATAATAAATTAACGGTTGACAGAATCTAATAATACTTGTACGAATAATGCCACAAAACCCTACGAAAGCTAGAATAGAGGAATATGAAGCGACGCCGCACTTCGTAGGTGTATTTACATATCCATAGTATTCTAGAGAAGGCGAAAAAAGGACCTATGTGCTTACGCGTGCACATTCTCTATGTAACTACGCAACCGAACACGCGTAAACCCCAAATACGAGGCCGCATTCACACAACCACACGCACGCATCCACAAGCAACGGGCCACATACATCCTCCGTGTATGTACTTGCAAACCCACTCCCCTCTGAAAAAAAACCAACACCGCCCACTCCATCCCATGCACGGAGCGACGAGATGAGAGAAGGGGAAACTCGGGGAGGGGGAAAATGGGGGGATGGGTGGAGGAAGTGCGGCAACGTCGCATTTGTGTGGGGGGGGAGGGGGGGGGAAGACTGGTTTGAGGGAGGGACTGGGCGGAGAGGGATTGTGTGAAGATGAAATGCAGAGAAAGGGAGAAAGGGGAAGGAAGAGAGGGAGAGAGAGGATGAGGATTAAGGGAAGGAGTAGGTTCGAGAGGAAAAGGGCTTCTGATGGGATGGGGAAGAAGGTGAGAATGACGACATAGAGATGCTGGTGGCGTGGATCAAGGAGGAGACCGAATTCCCCTAAGAAGAAGAAAAAATAGACCAGGAGGGGGTATGAGCGTAATTGACTTTCCCGGTTAATCGCCCGTTATTTTGCATTTGTTTCGATCATGTTAGATATTTCCACCCGGAGGGATTTGCGAGGCGTTCTTTTTAAAGGTACCATTTTTTTAAAGCGGATAGCCGGGAACCAACAATAGCTTAGGTGTGTCAGGTTTTTTATGGAAGGAGCTCCGTTTTTTTCCGGCGTCGTAAAAAGAAAATAGTATTTTTTTCTTTAGCGTTGTATTGGGGCCCGTATTAGTCTATGTATAATGCATCGCTTTCCGAATAAATTTCGAGTGAGGAAAATTCAACCTTACGACGTGAAGAAGATGGAGGAATTGTCTTTTTGGCGAATTTTCCGATAAATTTTTCCTCTGTATAATGGTAGATTTTAGCACGGCAGATTTAATGCTGGTTATATAGAATGATGTACTCGTGCATGAAGTACATAAGGAATAAAGGATGAGTTTCAGCAGTGCATGAGATCGTATTATCGTAATTACTTGAAAAGTTAATCTGCGGATCTAAGGTGGGGAGAAACGGGACCACTTGGAGACTTTGTAGTACCGCCACTTTGCCCTGGATGTGACGTGAAGTTCGAATTAAAATCTGATTATGAAGTATTTTTTTAATCTCTTTACTTTTACTTTATCACATCAGCAGGGCATTCTAAAGTAATTGAAGATGAGTTTATAAGGTTATTGTTTTAAACCGTCCCCCCTTGATAAGTTTTTAGCTCTGTTCTTGATTATTTTTTTTTCTAAAATACGGAAAAGTATGGAGAGAGCGGTGCAAATTAACGTATTTAATCCTCATCAAATCACATCTTAGTCGTTATAAGCCTCGAATGAGAAATTTATCGCTCGATTACACTCAATTGCATACATTTTGAAATCTAACGGATAGCGAGAAACTTTTAAACATATAGAGACCAATTTTCTAATTTCGTGATGAAATAAATATTAAATAAGAGTAATATATCTAGAAATTCCTCCATCAAAACCTTAATTTTTCATTTATAGGAGCATTGTAACAACTGAAAAAGGTAAACAAAGTAACCTAGCTTCAAACATCTTGCTACTTTTTTAATTCGGCAAGCTGTTTGAAATTCAAATTTCAACTATTCAAACTTTGAATACAGAAATGAAATACTCAAATGACTCACAAACTAAGGTAAATATCAATGACCCCGCAAATAAGATTATTATGTATATATTTATGGTAAGATATATTTTTTTAAATATCATAAAATATTTCCATATTGCATCATAAATGTGCTTTATTTTTCCCCAGCATTAACAAAAATCAATGGAATTATTTTCATTATAATTAATTTCAAAATTCCACTATTTCATCAAATACTTATACGCAAGCACGCGCTCTCCCTTTTCTCAGGTCCATTCTATACCTTTAAATTGCCACTTCAATCACTTTACATTATTTTAATTTCTGGCTGGGCGCCGTCCTCATCGCAATTTTCTTTTCAATTTATAATCAAGGGCCTCTGAGTAAAAGGGTCTTAATCCATAGAAGAGAGCTCAGTCCAAGGCGGACAATCCCATCAGGAAAAATAAACCCCCTAATAGGTAACTCTATTCCTTTAGTCTATCTTTATCTGAGAGGTTCTTCTTTCTTACTCTTTTGTCGTTAAAGGCGATCAGCCGAAATAAAAAGTACAGAGAGGCCCAAATAGGAGTAGCTTTTTAAAAAGAATATACCTTTCATTCCCTGGAAAAGAATGCTAGTTATTTGGAAGATAATATGACCCAAAATTTAACCTTCTATGCTTAGAGCGCCATGCTGGAACGGCAGCTCTAGCCCCCTCTCAAATAACCAGAGAAAGATTCTGCTTAAAGAGGAACTGCCCTAAAGATTCGACCGCGTATGGAAAAGCAGCTACTACGGCGCGCATGCCTTCCCTTAGTGCGAATAATCTTTTTTTAAACATCGATTAGTATTTCGAAATGTAAATCCGCAAAATACTCCACTATGCTTATAATCTACCTAAATATCCTGAGATAAACTGAATCACATTTCATCTAATTCAAATCTTATCTCAACTCATGAAGAAATAAACTGCTGTGTTTCAATCTCAACGCTGTTTAACCCTTAATAATTAAGAAAATTCCTAGAATGCCCTGTAATATTTCTCTCAAACGCTGGCACCTCAAATACATAGTTTATCGAATATGTAGTGTCTTTCGATTCCGACTGAAGCAATTCAGGTGAAACGATTACACTAAGAGGGAATAGGGCTTTTTTAATTATTTGTTAAGAGAATTTTGAACATACGTACATGATTGTAGGTTAACTATCTTGGCTCCTCTGATATGCTCAAGCTAGACTTTGTAGAATGGTGCCATACTTAAAAAGAAAAGAAATTTCTAATTTCAATAGAATATATTTTTCTCCTGTGGACGAGAATGTGACTATAGTTGTTTCGTCTCGCAGTCATCAGGGTTGATGATTCCTGCAAGAGGAAACTAGTGGCTTCACACAAGAAAGAAGTATTTTGTGGACATTTCAAAGCTGTTTTCTTTATAAGTATCCTATTCCTGATCCAATGTTTCTCGTAGTTTTATTTTATCTTACAATTAGTAAATAATAATGAGCAAAACTTCAAAATGTAGGGCTTATCTTCTTAATTATTAACCGATACGAGTAGCGGAGACAAAAATTCTAACAATATCGGACCATTTCATGACGTTCTCTTGGACGTACATCTCATTGCAAACATTTCCTTCCTTTCCCCAAAAGGATAACCTCAATTGCTGATTTACCAATATTCTCTAGTTCAAGTAAAAGAGAGTGAAAACTTTGATGTTTACGACTTCGATGAGGAATGCATATGTAATAATTTAGCCAGTTATAAGCCACAGTGATTTATTCCGATTTTTAAATACGTTTAATTAATACATTTTTGTACGTTTAAAATTAGTGGAACCAAAAGGTCCAGTGTTTTAAAATTTTGAACGTCTCTAATAATAATATAATCAAGCAGCACGCTAAAATTTATTTAAATATACAAATTATTAATTAATTAAGTTAAATTTGGATACTGCAGGAACACGATTTCATTCTCATTTTTCCGTTTTGCGAATTCACTCAATGTAGTGTCTCAATTTCAGAACAACGGTCAATTTTCTGCATTGATGTAATTTTCTCCGAGGAGATCGGTCAAATTTCACCAACGCAATTTTTTTTGAGCAATTATAATATTATAAATGAAAAGTAAATTGATCTGCATTTTAGCCTGAGAAACCCAACTTTTACCGTTAATTCCAAGAAGCATGGAAAAATATAGATGATGGACAAACGATGGACATCGATTCTTTCACGTAAAATTAGAATATCCGGGAAGTATCGCCTTCGTCGACGAAAGGAAAGAATAGAATCATAAGAAGTAATGTCCTGACGCGAAAGAAAGGAGAGATGGGGAAAATAATTCAAATGAAAAACAAAAGGATGAACGAAAAAGGGAAAAGGCGAAAATGAAGTAAGAAGGGCCAGACGATGAGAAAGGCGAAGAGAAACATGGGGACGGGAAGGGGACGCCTGGAACAAGGAATTGAAAAAGGAAGACGTGAGAAGAAAAGTGAAAAGGTATTAAGAGGAGAGGAGGATCGGAAAAATAACAGGGAAGGAGGAAATAAAAGGGGAACGAGAATAAAAAGGGGTGAGGGGAGATCTATTAAGTAGAAGGAAAGAAGGGGTAGAAAATGAATGAGATGAGAAGAAAGAAAAATGGAATGGAGGAGGAGGAATTAAGAAGAAAAAACAACAGAGGAGCCGACTGCCGTAAGATATCGAGTAGGAATAAAAGAAGGGGGATGAGGGGAAAGGCTCTGGGAAGGACTCCAAAGTGAATTGAAAGCTATTAAACCTTAGGGGAGGAAAAGGTAGGGCGAATGAGAATAGAATTCGGCAAACACATAGAAAGTAAAGGCATTGGGATGGCTAGAAAACAAGAGAATAAGGCTGAGTGATGAAAGAGAAAAGAGCGAACTACGCATTATCGTAACGAATGGAAGGAGAGGAAGAGTTTGCATCTTATATTTTTTCCGGTAAAAATACAAGTGGTTACACTTAATGTCACAC
This sequence comes from Ladona fulva, assembly GCA_000376725.2. Classification (NCBI taxonomy): domain Eukaryota; kingdom Metazoa; phylum Arthropoda; class Insecta; order Odonata; family Libellulidae; genus Ladona; species Ladona fulva. The sequence goes on from KZ308179.1 coordinate 225,192, forward strand.
TCACTATTAAATACAAAACAGTCAAAGAGCTGGGTTTAAGTTAATAGTAGTAGTAGTATTATTAAAAGTGCTTCGGCAGCTAAGGTCATTTCGCACGTGAGCCCCCACCGGGAATCAAACCCGGGTCCGCTTTCACCAGAGTCAAACGCGTTGCCCGCTTGGTTATCTGGGAGCCCTTTAAGTTAATATCATCCACTGAAATACGATACATCTATTTACTTTTGTGTCAGTATAGGACGTAACAAAGAACCTATGTTTAAACTAAGGAGTAGAATTGACAATGGAGTCAGAAGTATTCCAGTAAATTTATTAATCAATTAATTTATCTTGTTCCTCCTAATTCGTGTGGAAACATTTTCATTAAATAATTTCCAATACCAGACAAATTCGGGATAGCCAAGTGGGCAACGCGTTCGATTTCGGCGAAAGAGGGCTCAGGTTCGATTCCCGGTGCGGGCCCACGTGCGAAATTACCTCACCCGTCGAAGCACTTTTAACAATACTATTACTACGATCCAAATTTAATTATTTATTTTAATTCTGCAATAGTATTAACAGAGATTATTGGTATCTTCTGAATTCCTTAAATTTCTGTGGAGGTGACAGAACTATTAGTGGAATGATGAGATTAAATGAATTTCTTTATCGCATTTAAATGACCCCCCTCCGCAAATATTTTCTATAAATAAAGGATCAGTAAATTGAAATAAAGAGTACAATTTTAGCCAATCACATCTTATCGAGGAAAAAAAAGACTTCGATAGACCACAATAATTTGTAAATTATTCCGCTCCACATGAACACGACCATATTAACATACTATATAGAGTATTCGGTAAATTCAATGATCGAAAAAGTCTAAAAATTTCTCTGAAGTAAAATATGCATTTCTTGTTAAGCACCATAACGAACTAATAAGAGTTTTAAATTATAAAATCTACATTTCATAGAAAATTCAAACTTTGTAATTTTGTTGAAAATTAGTTTAAGGCTTCCAGGAATTTTCTCCAATTTTCTATTTAGATCTTTAAAAAGCGTTAGGTGAAATACTACATAATATTATATTTTTATATGATATTAGTCAATTTACAACTACAAGTAATGCTTACGAACCATCACCATTTTCATATCCAGGATCATAAATTATCAAGATTAAAACTCAGTCCTTAACATTCAACCTAAGCTTAACAAATTGAATTGATTGACCGAGGGATATGCTTATCGTGAAAAAATCTGGAATGTTTTCTAACCCTCATCAAAGGTATTAAAATTTATGATTTTAATTTACGAAGACATTTAATGAACTCTAGTTGGTCTTTACCCCTTTAAGGAAAGCATAGTCTGTAGTCATGCAAAAGGATCGTCAAAGCTTTCTCTTGTTTAGAATAATCAGTTGTATTAACATTTACAACATAAATGAAAGGTATAACCAAAAAGTGCAGAAACAGATTCAACTCAAATTTTACAAAGCACGTATAGCCTCATTAGATACTTTAGTAAAGTACTGCCAAGCCTTACAATACGAATCACATCCTACTTCTATAATAAATAACACTACCTTTCACAAATATTTCGAACCGAAGAAGAAAAACGACGGACGGAAACTGATAGCATAGGCCGAACTTTGCAACTTCGAAGAGAAATTACCCGAAAATGGATAAGAAGGGAAGTGGTGGATGGAGGATGAAGCGATAGAGAAGAAGTTGAGAGTACGGTTTAAGAAAGAGGAGAGAGCGGACCGTAGCAGGGAAACTGCCGGGTTTAGACATCGATGCTGCAATATGAAGGAAATTAAAATGAAATACGGGAAGATTGGCTCGATATAAGCGGAGAGTGTAACGGAAGAAGGGCATAAATTACGAGTCGATAGCTACGGCGAGAAGGAAAGGAGGTGGACTGAGGAGGGAGGAATTCCAAGGGATATATGAAGGGTGGAAAGAAATAGGGGTTTCGGAAAAAGAGAAAAATAGAGGCAGTTATTAAGGAGGGATGAGGATACAGGGAGGGGAAGGGCGAAATTTCGACAATGTCGGAAGGCAAGTAAACTCGCAAAGAAAGGCGAGAATTTAAGTAAAAGGTAAAGGAAGGCGTTAAAAACGGTCAATTAGTTGATTTTAACTAATTCTTGCCGAGCAATTAATGACGCTTCTCCGCCCGACAATTAGAACATTTCCCTTTGATGTGCCTTTCTCCTGCTTCGGAGATACGTTTTTGCCAATCGATATCGCGCTGAGCGTTATCGAAAACTTCTTTTGCTGAAAAAGGTCTATTAATCACCATTCTTCTCTTCCGTTGCGCTCGCTAATTATTCCAAATCGCTTCGCTGCCGACGTGTATCGCTATTCTAACCGTTTTGATTGCCGGGTTTCCCCGGAAATAAAAATTTGAGTAATGAGAGTTTTTTCGACCGTTTAATAAAGAGTAATTGGGTAGATTGTCTTGGTGAAGATGAGAGAGGGCTTTTGTCTCCTTTGGAACTGTCGGACGCTTTTAGTTGACTTGTTTCTTGAGATGTTATTTTCGGAATAAGGGAAAAATATATACTCATGCTTCAGTTTCACAATTCAAAGTGACCTTGTTCCGTAAATGGGATTTATCGATTGGTTATTGCTCATGTTCAGATATGTCTCAAAATATAATTGGAGATCAGCTACCACTTTCTAATTCCACGATATGAGCAACATTTAGGTAGGGAAGGAAAGTGAACTTAAAGCGGGAAGGCATGGACCTGGAATACTCTTTTCTGATAAGAGATTGGAGAGGTGGTGTTCCTTAAATTTGGAGGTGCTAGCATAAGATGAAATGTAAGCATTCGTTCGAGTAAGCCATTCAATAAACTATAAAAATGCACCAAATGTAATATCCATTAATGTTGGGGATCTCCTTGTAACTTCAATTTGTGTAAACAATGGCATTGTTATTGATGTATACTATTTCAGAACTAACTCATTAATTTCGGCAACAAATTCAATTATCTTTATCTAAATTGTGAGAATCAAGCAATTCAACAGAAGCGATGGAAACATAATAGCATCTTCATCACTGAAAGTTATATTTGAAGGAATAAAGAGATGTAATTTCATTCATGTTGAGAGTTTTTGTATAACTTCCTCTGAAATAACGTGGAGCGAAGTCTGTGAATGAGTCGCGCCCTATTGTCAAACTTTCCGCGAGGTTATGAGCTTCGGCTCTCAAAAACCTTGGTTGCGTCCCTCAGTCAAAATCTTCACAATTATATGCGAACCGAGTTTCAATTGATACATTTTTTCTCTCTATTCCACACCTCCCCAATCGCGATTCAGCTCCACAACAAACTACATACAGAAAAATGAATTTGTATGCATGATCAGTCTTAGATAAACCTTCATTTACAAGAGTGAGTAGGAGTAATATTTTCAATCAATTCTAAGATACGGAAGAAGGATTCGGATTTGTTCTCAGAAGACGTTAACCCAAATGAAATAGTTCTATCAGATAACTTGATAAAATCAGTGAAACAGATTCTAGAACTAGTCGCTGCATGAAGTTATTATTTCGCGAACGATACGCGATAGAATCCTTTTTATACGATTAATGACTGAATTAAATATACTTATCTTTATTGGAAAGTCGTTTAAGATCTTAATAAATCTTTCAATCAACGAAATCCTTATTAGAAAAATTAGACGTGTGATCTAATTAACTAGTTTTCGAAGAATTAAGTTCCGCAAGTATCACGATGCCATAAAGTTTACAACCTCTAGAAAAATTTGCCCCAGTAACCTTCTTAGACCTAAAAACAAGGAAATAGTTAAGAATTGGGGCATTTATTTGAAAATGATAAATTGAACGACATAACCATAAAAATTATTTTTCGAATACATATTACAATGATGAATATCAAATATTCTATTTTGCAGTTTTCTGATAAACTTTCCGAAGTATCGCGAAATTTAAACCGCCTGTTGGCAGCAAGGACTGCAAGATAATCGTATTTTACAAGATATTAAACATTCTACATCCGGTATTACTTTTATTGCCTAAGCGATATATATGGCCCGGAGAAGTTCTCGCCCATACAGTTCGCCTTATCCGATATTTCCATTCGCCGTTTTGTCGAAACCTCTGGAGGAATCCACCGAAGAATCTTTCCCCCAAACTTAAGAGGCGCTCCCTCATTCCCTCGGGACTCCTCCTAACTCAACGAGAGGCAGTCGTAACGCCGTCAAATATACCGACATAACAGTTCGCATAACGTCTTCCAGAACTCCTCCCTCGCCTTCTGATTCGCTCTTCTTTTCTCATCTCCTTTATTCCTAGTTTCACTTCTCTTCTGACTTTCCCTATTTTGAACCTCCATGTCCAAGGTATATCCACAACAGTGCCATTTCCCCAGGAGTCTTCTTTCCCTTGTTTTTTGCAATATTTTTGCCTTCACATACTCTCTGTAATGTTTTTCTCACCGACTCTTCTTCCTTTATCTCTTCCCTTTTTCCTGCTCCAACCTTATCTCTAGTGCGTAACTCTTCCAACTTCCAAACTTCTGGCCGTTCCATATGGGCTCCATATATTATACTATACTGCATACGCCAAGTATCTTATATCATGGAACTCGAGTATATATAAAATTAAACTTTTTCGTCTTCTTTTCCTGGGATAGGAGGGATTTTGGCACGGGAAGTATACTTTTACGCGGATATAAATAACCTTCCAAATGATATCATTAAGAGGCTTCCTACCCATCTTCCGTCACGTTTATAAGAGGCAATGTTTTGGTGGAGGGTATCTTTGATTTTCTTGTAACATATAGGAGAAGAAATTATATTTTCATTCGTTTTTATTTGCTTGCTCCGCCCTCATGCTATTTTATGTATCACCGTGAAACCAGCATCCTCGTTAATACAATGGTGGACACTTAAATGTAAGAAATACACATCAATTTAAAAGTATTTCTTTCAAAGATGAAGCGAATATTTATAGCGTTCAATTTGTAATAAATACACCCTCACTGCTGGACGAGAATAACTCCGTTAGTTAGACGATCATACTTTCAGGAATACTATTACTATTTCGTTAGAAAAGAATTTCATTTTCATGCCTATTATTTACGCCCTGAAAATAAAATCAATACCGATTGATGTTAACCAATTAAGGCAGGAGAAAAAAAAGAGAATATTTTGCACACCGATGAAACCATATAAGTGGAAAATTATTTCATAGGTTCGAAGGAGTTTGTAATGAGGAAGATGCGAATACAAATAATATTTCTTCTTCTTCCTGCAAATTGTAGCTGATAGTATTAAATGGAAGTATAGATCGGTGAATACTCCCAGCCAAACGCTCGAAAGTAGGATAGTATATGACAGTAACATTATGGTACGACCAGAAATGTGGTTATTATTATATGTTTAATATTATTATAATATTAAATATTTACATAAAACGGAAAAGATGCCAGAACAATCAGAAATTGTCCTGAAACTTTAGGTTGAAAAAGAGCTCAATGTTTAAAACATTTTTGACTCACCAATATATGCTCTCGCCTGAATATCTTGCGATGCTTTGTCGAATCAAAGAAGTATCTGAAATAAGGAAACTAAAATTTCAGTACATCATAGGCAGTTACGAGTATATGAAATTGATATCCTAATTTTAGAGTTAACATTGAAGCGCCTCACAGCATTTAATGAAATAAAATATTAAATACAGACTATTTAGTCGCAGGATTTCAATTCTTACCATAAATATATCCTTTAAATTATGCTAAAGAGGGCTTTTACTAACGTTAAAGAAATTAATGAATCACGAAAAAGCAGGTTGCTAATATTTCGTTTGGAAGACTTTTATCAGCATAGGAAACAATATACTGTGGACATTTATGCTGCGAGTAACATTTTGCAATGGCAAATATTAGGCTCAATTATGGTAAAAAAACAGTTATTGAAAGCATCTGGGGAGTATCATCGATGAAAATATGTCAAGTACTAAGGAAATTAAAGCAAGAATAGCTATGGCCAAGGAGGGTTTCAATAAAAAGAAGCAACTACTGTGTGGACCATTGAACAAGGATTTAAGGAAAAGATTGGCAAAATGTTACATCTGGAGTCTGATGCTGTATGGAGCGGAGACTTGGCCTTTGCGGAAGGTTGAGATAAAAAAAAATAGAGGCCTTTGAAATAAATGTGGATCTGGAGGAAGATGGAAGGGATCAAATGGGAGGATAGAGTGAAAAATGAGGAAGTGCTAAAAAGGTGTGGAGAAGAAAGACAACTGGTTGGGGTAATTAAGAAAAGGAAGAAGAATTGGCTCGGTCATTGTATGAGGAATGAGTGTTTAATGAAGACTGTAATGGAGGGCACAGAAGGGAAAAGAGGACGAGGAAGGAAGAGACATACAATGTTAGATATAATTAAGATTAAAGGGAAATATAGTGAAACCAAAAGATTAGCAGAAGACAGGGAAGTATGGAGGTTACCATGAGAGAACCTGCCAGAAGGCAGAAGAACCAATGATGATGATGAAAGCATCTCTCAGGAAAGAAGATGTGGAATGATTCTGACACACAAGATACTACATTAATTTCCTGCACAGCTCATTTAAGGAGCTTTACACTTAGCATTTATTTTAATCTATTAAAGATGATTAAAAAGCAGGATACGCCTTCTCATTGAACTTCAGTTTGAGCTACCACCAATTTCTGTTGACAAGTTGCGTGTTTCCGTGGATATCTTGCGCATTTATTTCGTGAAAATACTCCTACCCCAACTGGGAGAGAGTGAAAACGAGAGACCCCCGAGGGAAAAATCCTCATCGTGCCGAGATAAAGCATGAAACTACAACACGCATACACACAAACAGGACCTGCCTATGAGGTTTTTTCCTCGCATCTTTCTCCCAAGACTGCACTTATTTTCCCAGGCGTATAGCATCACGCATGGCCCCAATACATCCTTGGAACGGCACCCAGTTCCCCACCTCTCGAGAGGGCCGATTTCAAATGGTGCCACATGGTCACCCACCAACACCACACGCACCACCGCATCGCGAAACCGCGGAAAAGAGAGCCTCCAAGGGGGAAGTCTTGGTTTCCGCAACAATGGGGTGGGGGCGTGGAAACGTGCGGTTTCGCTGCGAGGGGAACACCGCGCGACGAAGCGATTCCCAGGAAGAATGGGGCAAGAGAAGGAGGATTCTTTTAAGGCGTTTCTCAATCCTTCTGATGCGAGAAAGGGAATGAAATTAAATGAAATTTGGGACTGTTGGAACTGAATACTACCTAAGCTAATTAACATTTGAACATCAATGTGAACTACAAGTTTACATCGATGCACACAACCGTCGTGATTTCCAAATTTTATTTAAGTACGTTGGAAATTGTGAATTTATTAGAAAAAATCTTCTACAAAGAGTTATTTCCCTAACTTGCTCATCTAAAATTAACTTTGGGCCTAATACTAACTCCGAAACAGGTTTTACACGAAGCCTAGATCCAATCCAACCAATTTTATGCAACATAGAATCCGAGATCTGCCAATAGGAGTAAATTTTTATTACGTTAATTTATTCTCATAGCATACAGTTAGTAAATAATCCCTCAAGTATAGATCGCAGTGTGGCTGACGACCGAAACATTCCACTTTCAGCCACTTCTTCAAAATGAAAGAATCCTACGTACGTACGAAGGAAACTAAGCTACGTAAATTATGATATAATGCCTTGATTACGCTTTGTATTTTTTGAAATATCACATTTTCAATTGCTTGAATCAGAAAGCATTAGTACAGAAGGGACCAGCAAGTCCCTGGGCGAGAGGGTTCTCGCGGAACCCGACTTCGAAATTCTCATCTCATTCTCAAAAAAAATCGAATCTTTTCTTTGATTGTAATTTTGAAGTTTCTGTTAGTATTATTTTCCTAAAACGCATGGAAATATATTTTATAACCATTTCTTAAGGGTTAGAAAAATTTAGTTAAAAAATGTATGTAATTATTCTAAACATTTATTAATTTATTGTAAATAAAAAAACAATTGCCATTTAAAGCTTTATTTTTCAAGCTTAAAAATGCGAAACTTTGTTGTTAATTTTTGATTTATCAACTTCCTCATGTTCCTATGACTGAAGGATCCTTGGAATCTTACCGAATATCTTTTAATTCCTTTGAGCCTTAGTACAATCCTCTCGTGTTACTACTCTATTTCCTAGATAGATTATTTCTATTTATCGAGGGCAATTTCCTGAGGAGACTACCCCGAACCTTAGTGACTATATCCTCAGCTCCCCTTAGTGGGCTGTGAAGTAACATAACAGTAAGTCTTTCATTTATTCCTGAAGACATACAATTTCAATATTTCAAATTAGCTAAAGCTGTCTGTGTTGCACAATTAAGTAGTGTACTCATTCAAAAAGACGGTAATAATTTCATCCGAAATGCAATATAATAACACTAATATTAATTAATATTCTTTGTAAATACCATTTTCAGTTTTTGTAATATCTATCTATCTATGAAAGTTTTCCATTTTGTAAAACCATAGCTGCCTAGCTATACAAACTAAGTAAAGTTGTTTTATTAAATAAAAATACACAAGAACGCATTTATACAATATTTTATAAAATGAATCTTCTCGTCAATGTTGCGGGTTTCTTGCCAATATTTAACGATCTTTTTAGCGTATTTTTGGCTAGTTTTTTATGGGCCCTAAAGGAATACAAAAGTTGTAATTTGGCAGCTTTGGTTTTGTTAACGAATATAATTTTGGTTACTGTTGTTGAATGGGCTAACTTTTATCTGTTTTCATTGTGGAATTTACGATGTTAGGGCCCAAACGATTATATAATGTGATGATCGTGCTATTATCGACATATTTTAAGTACTCGGCACCCATTAGAGCAATTCTAGCAAAAAGTTCTTAGCGATGCGCCGAAAAAGATCATTAAAAAAATACTGCTTCCACGCCGACTTTAAAAAATACCTCATCCGTCTCATCACCACTCTATTCCATAGTCTCAGACGAAGTTCCGTATTCAGGCCAGCGGTTAACGTTTCCGTGCCTCTTTTTGAATCTCCATCTCTCAGTACCAGTCTTCGGCTCACATCCGCGATTACGAAGCTCGTTTTTTCGTCGAACGGGACGGCCGGTCGGACAGGGGAGGTCGGTACCAACGAGCTGAGCGCACGGGAGGGGAGATTTTTCTAAAGGCGCCTGCGCGAGTCTCCGCGAAGGATTTATTCCTAATGCGGCCAGAAGAGAGAGAGGCGAGAAAGAGTTGGCAGTCGGGAGGAGACGATAGAAAGAAGCAGCGGGTATGCATCGGTGATGCTCCCGGAGGCTATAGGCCGCCCGCCGAAGTGGGACAGCCAATCAAAGGGCTCGCGAGCTGCAGACGGTACAGAGAAAGAGTGCGGTGGAGGCGCTGAGAGAAGCTATGACCCGCGAGAATTTTTCCCTCAATGTCATACGAATAATTACCAATCTCCTACTTTGAGAATTGCCTTCGGTAGCCTGCCTCGGACTTTTGAATCCCCCGACCTTAATTTTGCGGAGAAAATTTTAAGTAGACCATAGTGCAAGGTTACGATCCACGGGCAATAGGCTACCTATCCCATTTATGATTATAAATAATCGAAAATTGAAATATCCCCATATCTCTTCATTGCAAGCCCGTATTTTCTTCTATCCATTAACATTTTAGCGATGCATCATTCAATTCATTATTTTAAGTTCGCTGAGGAACTTTAATGATTTTGAGTCAAAGCTTAGCGCCCACGGGTTTGTCCTAGATACTTCCAGTCTAGCCTTTCATATATGTTGCATAAATAGAAATAATGGATTTGCTGACAGAGAATAACTTGAATATGGCGACTGTATATTCAAACTATATCATCGGATAAAAAATTCATATGTAAAACGATGAATAAATCAATAACTAGAAAGTCATACCTCAAGCGAGAATAATGAATTTGCTAGCTGCATAATTATGTTCCATGATTGAAGGGAAAAAATATTCTCGTGAGTATTTAGATAACTATTTGATAACTGCAAAACTTTACTATGAAAGTTGGCGAATCGTAAGCAGTTCCATTAAATTTTTCCCTGATATAGGGTTTCACAGGGATATAGTAGTTGTTCTTTAATGGTCATTTTCTGTAATAATCATTTTAAAGAACTTAATCATGATTCAATAAATTATTCCCTTTCTTTAATTACGGAGTGATAATCACTGTTTCTTCATATCGGAAAGCTGTTGATGCATCTTATTCTACGTAAATACTTAAAATGGCCAAGGATACGTAATACCTTGAGTTAAAACTTAGATTTAAGCTCTATAGATCAATATCTGGAGTAATTATGATGTACAGTTTTAAAAGTAACAGGAAAATTTATATTTATTAAGGTAAACTAATTCCTGCAGCACCATCGTTAATCATAGGGCATCGATGTCTTGACTTCCATCCATTATTCACTTCCAAAATCAAAACCATCGCACGTCGTGGATTAAGTGACCATAAATATTTCCGAGGCACATACACGTTTATACAAAAACCATCTTAAGGGTTTAATTACGAAAATATTGAGTGGCCAGAGAAAAACTGCCCACTCCTCTTTTGCCAAGCTGTTCTCCACGCACGTGCGCGCACTGGGCGGGTCGCAGCGAGAATTGAACTCCGCTCTAATAGAAACAGAGATATCATGCAATGGCCGAAGGCAGGAAAAAAGGCAATCGTGGAAATTCCGAACACGCATCAGCTCCATACTCCATTGCTTCTCAATGAATCAGGTAAAGAACATCCATCTTTCTTTATTATTAGAACCACGTAACGTCTCAAATGTAGGGCGTAAGGAGGTAAAAAACCTCGCGCACCTTTGAAAGAAATGATCCAGTCTATTCCAAGATAATTTATACACACTCTTTTACTTACGGGGCGGAGCAATCTTTTTCCGTCAGGAAAAACCACACTCTTGTATTGAAATATTCGAGTAAATGTCATTGTGGAAAATTAATGTCTTTTATAACGTTATATATAAATGTTGTATATGCATCTCGTTTACTTGAACGAAAGCTACTGCACCGTTCCTACTCAAGAGATGAGTGTTTTCATGTAAATAATGTTCACAAATTATGGAATATTTATAAGATGTAATGATGATTTTATCAATTTTTATAAATACTGGAAAAAGTCATAATTCCGGAAAGACAGCTCACATGAAATAAGTGAACATAAAAAATATTTAAAGAATAGCTTACGAAAATCTTAGCAAACGATTGATATTCGTAAAATATCGGTAGATGAGTAGTCTTCATCTATATGTAGATGGCAATCACCTTTCTGGAAACCGAGAAGAATATTGCACTGTTTAAAAATCGCATAGGTAGAAAGATGGAGAAAAATTGAGAGAAAGAGAGGGAAGAGTAAAGAAAAAAATCAGGCGAAAAAACCCCGCCGGAGGGAACTGAAGATGCGAAAGTCGATAAAAAAAAGAAGACGAAAGGAAAACTTTCCGCGGGAGTCTCTTAAATTGAGAAGCGTAAACCGCAACTAAGATCGATTCAAAATAAATATATTTCTTAAAGGGGAAGTGTCGAAACACAAGAATGGCCGAAGGCCCGCACGAGGGAATCAATTGAAGATTATTGAAGAATGACGCAGACGGAACGTTAAGATATGAATGCAGAATCCTTTAGGCGTGACCATTAGCATGATGCTATAAATATACGTGTAGAGAAACTTGGCTGGGCAAATTATAGCTTTTTGAAATTTGCCGTTCTTAAATGGAGTAGTTTGTATCATTATTTTCTTTGCAACCTAAGAAAATCTCAATCTATGAGTTTATAAGACAAGTGAAAATTTGGGCGGTCAAACTTGTCGTTAATATAAGCTACAAGAGTATCGCAATCTATGTAGTATAGTAACTATACCTAGTATGCTATAAAATTAATATACTCTTGTGCGTTCCACGCTTTTACTTAACTACAGCGCTTATTGGGAACAGCGTTGCCAGATCTACGCCTCTCGAGTGCTTGGGATTTGTTAAAATTATTTCGTTAAAACTGTCAATCTCTTAAATTATTTTTTTTTAATTTAGAGATTGATTGCATGGAGTTATGAAATTCGTAAACTGTCGTATTTCCATTCCTTAATTCGTTAAATTTTTTCGTTGATTTGGATACGCTCTGCTTAATATGCCCTATGCAAAAGCAAGGGCAGGAAAACACCATAAAAGCCTATTACAAAATGAAAATAAAGAGCACCGACAGCAGTGAGCCTTGATGAGGATCTATGCTACAGGATTGATAAGATTATTAGGCATTTTTCGGAAGAATAGGAAGTAATATGCGAAAGGACCGATCCAAGGGGTAGTGAAAATAGATGGATTTATCAAAGAAAAATTGGATAAATAGAAAGGAAATAGTACGAAAAGCAGCTGATAAACAGATAAAATTCATAGAATGGACAAAATAGAACAAGTTCTAGCTCCTAGGTTATCAAAGAGAGCGAAAACATTTTAGATTAGTCATCAAGGGATATATAATACCAGAGTGGGCTATGCGCCGTAGTCGTGAGATGAGGCTCTTTTTAAAAATTAACATCCAAAAAAGAGATCCATTCATGTCAGCTATGGACCGACGGCTATTGAAAGACACGATATAAAAGGATGAGGATTGATAGAAGCTGGTATTAAGTCGAAGAGCGATGTTTTCGGAGAGGCGAAACTAAAAAGGGGGTTGAGAGAGGGAAATGGATTAAGTTTGATCGAAGAAAGGAGAGTTGATTGATTGAATATATGAAGCCCAGTGCCATTTTTCTCATAGCCTTGTGTAATTTGGATTCGAGGGGCTGGGGAGCAATATTGATGAAATAGATGGGGCAAACAACCCATGAAAAGGTAGTAGATGCAGAATTTTCAAATTATGAGGATTAAAATATTGACAACATTAGCATGAAGCTAGAAACTGGCAAAAAGTTCGAATCTTGCCAGAAACACATTATTCAAATTGGAGAAGCAATTGTTTCTAAGAAATATGCACCTGCACTACTGTCGTAAATATTAGTCAAAGTTTATTGCTTATAAGACTGAATATAACATTAATATTGTCTCACATAGAACTAGAAAAGTAGAGATAATAAATAAAGCATTTATAAATGATAGGAGAGATAATTTCCAATAATATTCAAATTTCATATGATCTGATTTATCTGATTACGGATCAAATTTTTATGATTTATTGCCTCCCGTTTGTTTATTTTATTTTTACTTGAATAATTTTCATTTCTATAATTTATTTTCCCTATAAAGTATTTATTTTAAGGACTCATTCAGCATAGATCCGAAAATAATCACACAGTTATTTATTTTTGATGAAATCATTTCTCAGTAGAATAACAAGAAAGATATCAGTTATGTGGGAGCAAATATTTTTAATACTCGCGAGCATCTTCGTCATTTGTGCGGAATTAAATTGCATAGATCCTAATACTATTTTTTCCGTAATATTTATTACAATATTTATCACAAGGTAATATTTATTACAAGGTTGTTTATAAACGTTAAAAAATCATGTTTCAGAAAATTAGTACAATTTTTGTAAACACTTTCCACTAGATAGTCTGCTAAACTCAAAATGATTTTGCAATACCTCTTAATGCCTGACAGAGTTAGAATCAGTTTCCATGAAAACGTGTCACTTGTACAAAATAACTCCGCATAAAAATCATCATAGGGTTAAGGGATATTTAAAAATAATGGTTTCATTGATTTCGATACCTTCGAATCGCCTACCAAGGAAATGGATGCTGAATAAATAGAATTCGGTAAGATTAAAACGCCACCCATTTGGATGCATACATTGCCGCATATTCCTGGAGACTTTAAGACAGGGAAAAAGATAAATGGGAAGAAAGAGGGTAGCTACGTTGTGTGGGGGGAGGCGGACGGGTAGGCCTGTGGCGTTGAGCCTGGAACGGGAAGGAGCTAAAGGAAGGGCGTCAGTTTGCCTGGGGAGAGAGTGAAGGGGAGCGGTAAAACCGAGAGAGTGATAGTGAGGGAGGGAGAGATAGGGAGAGCAAAGAGAGAGAGAGAGGAAGCAAAAAAAACACCTAAATCCTTCAAGAGGGGAAAAGTGGATGTTGCGGGGGAGGGTTGGTACCGTGGGGAGGAGATGCGATGACGTATGCATGCGTAGGAAAGTGAAGCGAAGGAGTTGGTGGGGGGATTAATGCGAGGCGATAAAGGGAGGAAGGGGTCGATAGATGAGACTAAAGGAGAAAGCGAAGGTTGAGACTCGGCGGGAAGGAAATAAAAATGTTGCGGAGACGGGGAATAAATCGCGAAAGAAATCGGTGGGCATACGCGGAGAATGATTTACCGCAAATATTCGTTCATCCGCGCTGTACAAGAAATTACTTGATCTAAGAAATTATTCGACGAGATTTGTCAAAAAAGCGAAAGTTCTAAAACAAGCGCTATTTACTGCAATGCAGACACCCCTATTTAAGAGCGCCTTTCTTTCTTATTTATAAATAATAAGTTGCAGCAGTCGAAGGTCGAATGAGCGATTTCTTAAGCATGTTCTCTTGCTTAAAATGTCGTTATGTTATAGAAAGATTGGTAAAATCCTTGGTATGGAGTGTTTTGCTATATAAGTGTGAAACGTGGACCGTGCGAAAGGAGAACAAAAAAAAATTAGAGGCCTTCGAGACGTGGGTATGGCGTAGAATAGAAAGGGCAAGTTGGGTTGCTAGAAAAACAAAGACATAGAAACTAGAAATAATAAGGGAAAAGAGGGTTTTAATCGAAGTAATTAAACGTCGATGGAGGAAATGAGTGGGCCAAATGATGAGGGAGAGGGATTGCTAAATAATGCTATTGAGGGAAGAATGCAAAGGAAAAAGCAGAAGGGAAGACAGAGACAAAAGTTGTTAGATGACATAAAATGGTGTGGATAACCGGGAGGTGAAGGAAATGGCGATTAGTGGGGAATATTTGGCACATGAACCTACCGAAAGGTAGAAAACTTATGATGATTCGTGGATAAACTTTTATTTTAAGGATAATTACTTTTGGTAACTACGATGCCTAAAATGGAAACATTTTAAAAGGAAATATCTTCTATAGAAAGGAAGCGAGTTAGAAAATGATATAGCGAAAGGACGAATAGAAAGTAGACAGGCAAAGAATATAAATAGACAACCCGATACCGTTTATCGTGATATCACGCGGTGCAGGGGTCGGCGGGAGGGGATGGAGTGAAAATGATTGATTATTTGGGATTTAGTTCCATTCTGGAATCGCGTTGCCATTCACGCTGACGTATCGACGACTTTGAGCGATGAGAAACGCGTGCCGGAGGTGGTGTGCGAACCACGAACCTCTCGGCGGGGATACCGTCTCGCCTCTTCCAAGTCGACCCCGGAGGTCAGATAGATAATAAATAAATAAGACCGGGCAACGAGAAGAGAGCTATTATGAACGGGAAAAAACTCCCTTTGAAGGCGAAAGAACTGCAAAGAGATACGAGAGAAAGATAGTGGAAAACGGAGATAGGGCGAGATACAAAGGGAAGACGAATGAGAGAAGGCTGGGCGTCACGGCTCTGACGTCGAAACCGACTGAAAGAAAGTAGAGAATAGAGGATGGGTATAGGGAGGAAAATGGAATAAAAAGTAAAATAAAGAAAGTTTTTGAATTAAAGAAGAGGAGAGCAACTTAGAGAGGGACGTAAAATTATAGAAAGATGAACTGTTAAGAGCAAAGAAAAACAATAGAACGGGTAATAAATCTTAAATAAACCGAAGAAAAGATGAGAAGAAAAGTTAGGATAACTAGTGTTTTGAATGGTCAAACAAGCGACTTTCTATCAGTCAATATCATACAATATGGACTCAAAATTTACACGTCTGATATTAATGACTTAAAATATCTCAGTCAGACTCAAACAATATAAAATAATTTGCATTTTTGCCTTGAAGTGAGAAATATGTTATTCTTTCAAATATAGGAAATAAAATATCAAATATTCATTGGTATTATGTGGTTTACATCTGTTTGCAAAGAACGTAGATGATTAGCAAAGAGAAATAAAAGTGAAGAGGTTTTGAAAAAGGAAAGTGTAAGAGTGAACGCGAAGAATGAACCTATGAATCTTTAAAATAAAACAAAGAAATGTTACCAGTAAAGGAATGCTTTATCTACGTAATCATAAGGTGTCAGCACTGAGTGAGACTCTATGAAGATAAAAAATCAAAACAATAATTTTATACTTGTAAAAATTTGAATTTTCTTTGAACTAAGCTTATAAGAAAAACTTTATGTGGTAGAGACTCATATTTTCCAGATGAAATTTTCGAGTCTTCTACGAAGAATTATGAATGACTTATCTAAATTCCAACGATTATATTTTGTACTCGAAAGCAACTGAAATCATGAAATTATTTTGATTAATAATGTCAGTTTAGCTTATACTCCCGGTGAATGGCAAGGTGCAAAAATATTTCTTAATTAGAAGTTCTTATCCAGACATCCTATCAAAGGTAGTTTCTTTTCTTAAATATGTAGGCATCTCAAAGAGGGTTAGGTACAAAGTTTCATTTTCTTCGTGATTTTGCTAAAATTTTACCTATCAAGGCAAGTTATGAAATCGTATTAATTAAATACTTATTATAAACGGCCGGGGTATACAGGTTCCTCCTTCAGTTACAGTTACAGTTACAAGGAAATAGTCTTCTGGTCATATTTTCCTTCAAAAATCCCATGCCCCGAAAGAGTCAGAGGAGGTTGCAGACTTTGACACGAAGATAGAGAAAAGGGGAGAAATATGTGAAACATAGGATACAGAGGTTAATAAATGTTGATGATAAAGTGTTAGTAAACACTCATTCAAATGAAGCAAAAGAGCATAAAAGAGAAATGAGCAAAAGAAAAAGGAATAGGGTGTTACGCAGGGAAAAGAAAACGAGGGAAGTAGGAAAGGAGATGAGAAAGAAATACTTGAGATCGGCCAAGGTGAAAATGAGAAAAAAGGCACCGAAAGAGTGATGAGGAAGGGAAGGAATAATGAAAAGAGTACAGAATAAACCGAAAGGACTTGAAGACGCACTGAGTGAGAGGTAGGGAAGTTATGAGAAAATTGCTCTCATAGAAAGTAATAGAAGATGAGACGAATGAAGCGAAATAAAGGAGAAGGAAAGAAATGGAAAGTGGAATGATAGCGGAGAGGAGATGGGGAATTAGTTGGGGAGGGAAAGAAGCTCGTTCGGAGCGAGAAATAGCGACGCTCTTAAAGGGGAAGGAACGAGATGCTGAGTTTTGCCGACAGAGGGAGAATGGGACCGGAGTAAGGGATGATGGGGAATAGGATGCAGGCATAGTGAAGGGAAAATGAATTAGGATGAGACGTAGAGGAATATGGAAGGAGGAAGAATGTAGATTATGAGAAAGAGACCTAAATGCAGACTGGGGCTTGCAGTAGAGATAGAAACAGACTTATTGGACAAAGAAGATGACAGCCATTCTGGCAAGTGCACGATAAATGTAGATACAAGTACAGAGACAGTAAAATGCATATAAATGGTTAGTATTAAACTTGGTTGGATATTCTTCCAAGATGTACTTTACGGAATGAGTGAAGCCCCCTATACTAAAGGGGCAATGGCAAAATACCACGGTGAGAGACATGAATCAATCTAAATTCGCAATAAATTAGAATCGAGAAAAAAATCAAGATTACGACGAATAGAATATATAAGTTTAAAAATAAATTTTAGTATACTTATGCAATTACAGTCGAATTCATCTTTCATGTCCATAGATGCATTCAAATATAACCTTGGTATCATATCTCAAAGGGGGTAACTTTAAAAATAAAAATAGCAATAAAACGCAATACCTGGGTGAGGATGAAGACACGAGTGACAGATATCATAGATAAGGTAAGATGAAATGAAAATGTATGTGGGCAGGCCATGTTGCGAGAAGAAACGACAGCTGATGGACGTCAGCAGTTCTCGACTGGACACCAAGAGATGTAAAGAGGCCAAGAAGAAGACTAAAGGACCGATGGAACAGATACATCATCAAGTACCTAGGAGTACCAAAGTAACGAGATGCTCAGAATAGAGAGAATAGGAAAGTGCTTGGGGCGGCCTACATCGTCGGATTGAAATGGCTGATGATGACGATATGTAACATGTGGCACCTTAACAAATAAATTTCCTGACCAGGTAGCTAGTTACATCACCTCAACATATTCCATCTATTATTCAATAACGTGTAAAATTATTTATAAATACCTCCATTCCTGCAGATTAATATAATTTCATAATTTTCAGCTAATTACCTCGATTCCTTTTTCCTAAATACATTAAGAGGAATTTTAAATGGAAAGAACTTAAGAAAGACACACCGAGAGGACGAGATTGGAGGGTAGGAAATGATGCCAAATAGACATCAGGAGAGAAATGATAGTATAAAAGATTAAAAATCAATTCGTAAAATTAACGAAAAGGGCACACCGGTTGGACTCCAGAGTAGGTTGTAATATTGCTATATTTATGGTTGACAATGCATTTGATACCACTCAAGTAATGAAAAATATATTATTCCTTAAATTTTATATATATATATATATATA
>KZ308179.1:243827-289616 GCA_000376725.2 Ladona fulva
ATATATTCTTTCACGTAAACAAATTCTGTTATTTTTCTCTCCCGAAGATGGAAACATAGTTACGAAAATACGTATTGAAAACAATAATTGCAAAGCGCGACCACTGAGAACCGTAACCCTTGCTGGTTGGAATTCTTCTACGGTTAGTTCTCTTGGAAACAACGGCTATTGGGAGCCTTTCTTAAAGTCTAATGTCTTACCACAGCCGTGTACCTTTTCCTTATAGATACGCTAATAAGCTAATAAAAATATATTATACTATACAATACAGTAAAGGTATAGTACAATAATTAAAGTGAGACGTGGGAAAAGAAAAAAAGATACATGGGAAGAGAGAGACGGGAAAACGATAAAGAACGAAAGGGATAGTATTGAGGAAGTAACGAAGGGACGATTCCGTGGGAATAAAGGGGAGAGACAGGGATGCGAATGAGCGAGGGAGGTGCAGGAGACGGTTCGGCGTGAAAGCGGCAGCGTAGGACCAGTTCAGTTCCGTCTCCGCTTCTTTAAATGGACCGGATTCACTTCACGTCTCCCCCCATCACCTCCGCCCATCCGCCTCCTACCGACTGATACGCGAAACTGTTTTTTTCCTCTTTCAAAAACTTCATTTTTTTCGGTCGTGCGCTCGCGACCCCGTACTCTTTCTCTCTCTCTGAATGCGCCGTCGCGAAACTGGTCCGAGGCGATGTCCTTCCCCCTCTGCGCGAAAAATAAGGGAAAAAATTAACAATGAAAAATAAAGCTTTTTGCGCCGGTTGAAATTATTTTCCCCCAGTGCAGTCGATTCGCATTAGGCTCAGTGTGTTGGGATGCTCGCAAAAAATTGAAGGGTCCGAATCGAGAGATGGAATGAAAAAGAGAGGATGCGAGGGACGGTAAGCTGTTTGTTTTGCGAGGTTCAGACGTAGCGACCTCTTTCTTGCCTCTTTTTTCTATTCGATTCGGAAATCGCGTAATTAAAAACGGCTGTTTCATCCAGAAGTCGCCACGAAAAAGGAAAATGTGTTGCGCGAAAAGTGAGAGTAACACCTACGAAAGAAAGAGTTTGATGGCGTCTTCTTCTTGCGCTCATGTAGCGCGTCTGTTTTTAATCATTCAAGAAACATCTTCCCGAAGAGGAATAAAAACGGAAGCACAACAGTAAATAGCCAAATTATGTACTAAAACAAAATTGAATTTAATGTTTGTTTTGCTTCCAACAAATACATAACTCATGGGGACCAGTATCGATTTGAAGTTCATTGTAAAATATTTCCATTTTGAAAACTGAAGATGAATTAATGAAAATTAAACTGACCATATTAAAAAGAAGAAAAACTGTCCGCATGAAACGAGACATTAAAAAATTCCATTTGATAATAAATGCCCATCCCACCATACTGTTAAAAATGCTGTAGTATATTTGGAAATGGTAAAATAATTCATATGATTGTTTTTCAGTAGAAATGGGCGTGAAATATTTGTGTATCTGAAAAATACAGAAAACAAACATAACCCTACATGCCAGAGAATAAGAGCTGATTAAATAACCCTCATCGTTTGCGTCGTATTACTCCATAACAATAACACAAATAACTGAGCGATATTTTGCAAAATATTTATCATTAAACAGTAGGAATGTAATCGTTTTACTTAAAAAAATAATAATGCATCTATATTCGTTATCTCTCTTTTTCTAGAATTTCGAACGGTATTTTTGTTACTTTGAGTAAATAATACATAAAATATTATCGTTAAACTGAACTGAAAACAAAATCAAATTTTCGGCTAATCTATACCGAACTACACTTTAATAAACGAAACATTGTTAATACTCAAACAGATCAAACGGATAACCGTAGAATGTTTTTAGTAAGGCCCACATTTATTTCCTTTGCTCTTTTTCTACGAAGAATAGGTTTTAGGCTAACAATAAGAACGTTACATTTCTAATGTTATCATCTGATGATGCATCAAGTTACCGTAATCAGAATGCTGTCCTGAGATAACTGAGTCGCATAAATGTTCTATTTGATTCTTATATAGCTCCTCAACTGGCAATAAATGATTAAATATTTCAATGTATGGCTGACAAATTAAGAATTAAACGAGAATATAAACGGATCTTCCATGTCTGACGTAAGCCATTGGTTCGATAAGTGACCCAATATATTTCGTTCTCTAAAAGAAAAACGAGCACTTTTAGCTGAATATTCGATTTTTATTCGTATTTATACAGGAAATATTTAAAATGTTTTTGTGGTTTCTATTCTTTCCGAAGTATCAAAAGTAAACAGAGTTTTTCGTACAGCGTTATGCATGTTTCCCGCTGCGCTTTTTACCGTTTACTACATACGCAGTTGATTATTTGCCCTTTCTCGGTTATCTCCTCGTTAGATGATTTCTCTCCCTCGCACATTCTTTTCGTTTCGAGGGATGGTAATAGACCCGATGTCCCCAAGTCTTTTGCTGCCTACGTGGTGGGTTGTCTATGATCCAAGGGGTACGGCGAGAGTCCGTGGATGCCCCTCTCTGCAGAGACATGTTCTGGTCCTTCAGGCGCACGCACGTATGACCGAGAACCTGTACATGGCGGACGCAGGAAGGTTTCGGCTGGTACGGGATACTCTCTGGACGTTCAGACGAAAACTGTGTTACGACGCAAGTGTTTGAATGGTGGAAGAGCGGGATGAAAAGAATGAAGAGGAAGAGGTCATGCACGTACGCGTCGCAAACCGAACCGAGGAAGGCGACGTCCCATTCTCCGCCATTCCGCCGCCCACGTCCACCGAGGTGCCGATTCTAAGAATAAAAGGAAAACGGAAAAAATGCGTAGTTTTCGCTCCTTCTGTTTCGCCGTGAAATGCTGCTTTTTTTTTTAAACCGTCTGATCTAATTTACGGAGGTTACCCAATTCTTTCTCTCTTACTTCCATTCTCTTTTCGTTTACTCTAATATAGGCTACCATTCTTTGAAGGTAGGTTACCAAAAATTTAGAACTGAGAATGAATTTTAATGTGGAATTTTTGAATTTCAATAATAAGACGAAATAATACTTTGTGTAGCACTTTTTCTCCTTAATAACGTGTAAAATTATTTATAAATACCTCCATTCCTGCAGATTAATATAATTTCATAATTTTCAGCTAATTACCTCGATTCCTTTTTCCTAAATACATTAAGAGGAATTTTAAATGGAAAGAACTTAAGAAAGACACACCGAGAGGACGAGATTGGAGGGTAGGAAATGATGCCAAATAGACATCAGGAGAGAAATGATAGTATAAAANCCTGTCGTTTACTTCGTTTTCAATTTGAATTTAGACACAACCAACAGACCTGTGGTTTAGTGTTCCGCCTTGTTCGAATAAATACGCAAGTGTGCAAGTTCTAAATGCGGCGAAAAACTGCCATAAACCTTTAATTCAAAATAACGTTTAGGCCTTGCTTCAAGTTTCCCCGCTGTAATTAGAAAAGAAAAATGATAAGAAATGTGGATATAAAAAAACCTAAGAGATTCTTAGGGAAATAAACTATCCACTGCAGGAAAACATCCGCTACGAAGGTGGTGTGAAAAACCTGCGCAAACCTACTGATAGTAATAGCTAAAAGATGCAAAAGAATATTACCAGAACAAAATGCACATTATAAATACACTTAATAAACACATAGTACATGCGTAGACAAGAAGTACATAGATAAAGGAATTATGAATAATTGTACTTAAGCGCTTAGAATAAATCAGTTTTACAGAAATATACATCCTACCATAATTATACATACATGTGCAAAACATGACGTATGTACATTTATATACAAATAGAGATACAAAGTCGGTGCATGGTCGTGAATATATGAAGAATTTGGATAATTACATATTAAATATATATACATATATGCACTTATATGTACACATATTACATATATTTACATATATTACATATATAAAAAAAGGTAATTTATTATAAGCACTTATTAATTTTCTTAGTGGGTTTAACGAAACGTCGATACTTTTTATCAAATATTTTGTGATTTCGGATTTAAAACAAGATTCAGTAGAAGAGTCGGTTAGAGCGATGATAAAGTCTGCGAACTTTGCGTTAGTTAGACCTCACCGTGAGTGTGCACGTGGTGTATGGGTCCCAGCAGACAAGTGTGGCATTCGTGAATAAGACAATTCACAGCGAAAGGCGATAAGTTTTGTAAAGAAATGCTACGAACAATCGGTGAACGTAACTCAGATACTTTTAGACGCAAGATGTGAATCTTTAAAAGATAAAAGATTTCAAAAATGCTCGATTTACTTAATAAATTTAGAGAAAGAACGTTTTTGGAAAATGTATTAAAGAGTGGTATAAGGAACTGAAGCTTATTTTAGTAAACATTAAAATATCGTGTAAACGTGTTTGTTTTTTTTCAACCGTTGGACCACCAGTCATGAATTTCGGCTCTTTTTCTACCTTGAATTTTGGAGGTTGTCCTCCCCCCCCCCACACAGTTTTATCCTGTCGATCAAGCTCTGAAGATGCTCTCATGGAGAGCGAAATTTTCAAATTTTCATTAGCCGTAAAAGTTTTCCTTTATGGATTTTTGGAGTGATTTTTTTACAATTTACTTCGGAAAATGTTCCGATATTATGCGTCCTCCCTGGAGGACTACGCCTGTCTGATTCTGCGGGGAAGATCAGGAACTAATCGTTTCAAGAATTTATTTTTCCGCGAACGATACGCAAAAGTAATCGATTAGGGGAGTAGAGTCATGGTTCATGAAACCCTGTCACATGGCGAACGGCGGCTTGCAGGGTACATATGTAGATGTAGATTCAATGATGAAAATTTCAAATACATTTTCTTATGGTGCCTCTCCCGACCATTATGTTGAGGAATAAAGGAAGTTGAGTAGCGGGATATTTAGAATAGCATTCACGTTTTGTCGCACGTCTGCCTTTTGCCAGTGTCAGGTAGATGAAAGAATGGGATGAAAAAATTATAAAAAATGATGAAAATTTCAAATAAACTAATACGCAACGTAAAACACAAGGTTTAGGTTGAGGAATAAAGGAAGTTGAGTAGCGGGATATTTAGAATAGCATTCAGAATAAGAAAACGATATTGAATACTGTAAAAGCATTTTAAAAACAGCATATTAACTTATGTAGAGGCTCTATCTGTAAGATGTTCAGCCTAAAGGCCGGTCAAGAAGATGAGGAGTGAGGTCTTCGCTTTCTTCATCGAGCCAGAATGTTATAAACAGAACATATCCGCGTATAAGAATCCCAATAACTGAGTAGCACTAAAGATAACTACTTTTTCTTTTCAGCATTCTTTAGACAGAAACCTAAATTGAAAGTAATATTTTGCATCTTGCATAAATATTTTAGTAATTTTCATATAACCACATCCTGAGACAAATGTAGACGAAAGATATATTTCTCTCCATACTAGACCAAAAGACAGAAAACATTCCATTCATCATGATATGGAAGCAGGAGCATAAGAAGCTCATGAATAGTTAATAAATAGTAATTCCTCCACGTAAATCACTCCTATCTAGAGATATTATAGAAACCTTGTTTTTGGAGAACAACGTTTTCGCCGCCACTCGCTACCTCATGAGGGCATTCGACATTCCAACCGTGAATTTTGAGGGACGTAGTCACGCTATCCTTCCAGCAAGATAGAGAGGGAAAGAGATGAGACAAAAGAAAGACGACATCGGCCGCAGCCGAGGTAACCTTCTCTATTATACACTCGTATATACCGGGTCATCTCCGGAGACAATCATACCCTCCCAAGCGAATTCAGGCGCGTGTATACACGTGTCCACATGAAGAACGAGTACTCCCTCCTGACCCACGGACGCTTCGGAAACAATGAGAGCGAACAGGTGCAAGATTTTTTTCCTCCGCGAGCATATTTATCGGAAACTGGAAAGAAGTATTTTCTTTTTTTTCCATAATTTCTCTCCGTATTCCTCCATCCAACTTGCCTCTTATTACGCAGATTCATCAAGATCGCTGAAATTGCCACCTGTGTATGGAAATGAAGGGAGTGTCTGAAAAGATACGGGGATAGAGACTCGGAGCTGTTACAAATTAGTCACTTCCGTTCGGCTCTTTCCATCCCTTCCTTTTGGAATCCTTCTAAACCACCCCATCGCTTCTCTATCCTTCCTCGCAATCTTTTCCATATTCATCCACTCCCCTGTCCGACTTCCTAATCCAAATCCTTCCTTGCACTCCACCCCTATCAGTTCGTCGGTGCCTCTCCATTTTTCTTCATCTCCGACCATCTCTTTGCTCATTATCTTATCGTTCATTTTTCATCTCTTTTCTCTTCTGGACTTATATGATGGAGTGAGAAGAGAGAGATTAATTACAACAGGAAAACGTAGTCATGGCAACTCTTGGAAAAGTTTCCGTGTCACACACCTGTAAAACGTCGGACTGTTACGGAGCGTTTGTACGTATATGGAAGAAACGGGAAAAGAGAAAGTAAAAAAAACCTTAGACTGAAATATTTTATATTCCTATTTTATAGCGAGGAGCTGCGGCTAGTATGCGGGGACTGTGATCAATCAATAACCTTTTGAAATTCAATTCCTTGGGAACATTGTTCGGGTAAACTTGCAGCTAATGCTTCATATAAAATAAAGCACTATATTTTGGTATCAATCGATGGAAATTCCAAACTTTTTTATTCTTTAATTTGTTCCTGTTCATCAACATATCTTGAAAGCCGTATGGATGTATTTGTTATTAATATAAAATCTTCTGGTCAGTATGAATAGCGGTATTCGTTTGAACCTTAAAAATATAATGGACGTATTATTTTCCTAGATATCATTTCAGAAAATAGTTAAGAAGGATTCAAGCACAGGTTACTTTTGTAAGTCTTTAAATTCCCTGCTGTACGAGATGAATATTTTAAACGTACTCATACTTTTACATGAAGTTTTAACACCCATAGAAAAAGATTTGTAAATTTGCAATTCGTTCAATTTTTATCAATTATACGATTACTTGGGTATAATAGAGGATTTTAAAAATGATATCCAAACTGAGCGAAATAAAAACTAATCACTGTTCGATTAAGAGTAAAATCAAAAGAAGAATTCAAATATTCAATTTTCCTCTAAGCTTAAGTAACTACTGAAAAGTTTCCATATTATAATTCGATAAACCAATTTCATGCACCAATATATGGACCAATAAGACATTATTTTATGTTAGTTTGAACAAGCTTGATTTTTAATCATATTTAACAGAAATGTTACGGATGATTATACATCTTCTGTTTCTTCTCCAGCCGAAGGCTTTCTATGATTCGAAAATCCGTTAAATACGAGGAAACCTAATATTCTCGAAGTGCATTAGAAATATAATACGCTCTGAAATTCTGAATCCTTCCAGAGTAATAATTACTCCCTAAGGGAATAGTCTATCGAGTATTATATTTATGCAGCGGCTCTTTGAATTTCACGGGAACAGAATTTGTTAGAAAACCTTTATATTACTATCATTTATTTCTTATAACACAAGACCTTATAAATAGCACTATCGCTTGAAATATATGATGAGAGAAAATTTTATGTATTTGGCAATCCTTCGAAACGGAAGGTCGACATCTAATGATAGTCGCAAAATTCAGAAACTTATCTCTCGGGAAAAAGAGGTAATAGAATTAAAGGAAAGCCACCTTCAGCGATCGGTGATACGAGATGAGAAACTTCGCAACTCTACTAAGCGCAACCTTAATCCGAGGACATTTTTCAAACCGCTAACTTTTTAAGGAAGCGTGCGACGCGGCCGAAGCGTGACAAGAGCAATACATCAACTTACAGCTTTAAGCAATAGCGGTCTTCAGGGAAGAATGACAGCAAGGAACCCAGAAGAGGACACTAGGAAATGAATAAAGGGAGAAGAGGAGGATAGCGGGAGGAAGGAAGAGTGAGTGTGGGGGAGATAGGGCCATGAATATTAACGAGGGATAGCGCAGACGCTGTCCCTTTGGCAGTTCACCGAACCCCTAAACCACTCCACTACATCCCCCCTTCTTCTGGCCACTCCCTTCCCATACAACATTTCCCCCTTCACGCCCACCGCCTCGTCCACCTGCCGGTCGCCTAAAACGCCGTGAGCCTTGCAAGAATGACCCCATCGTCAAAAGTTGCCGCTCTCCTACACTTCCTTTCCATGACTGGTCCGCACTTCCAACTGCTCTTGCTGTTTCACCAACGTCAACATTCACCTCCAACTCTCCCTCTTAACGTACTCCTCCCGTTATACTTCTGCAATATTCAACTCCTGTAGTACCAACTATAACAGAGGTGGGGAACCTTCGACCCTTCCCGGGATGAAACGACGCCGTTTCTTCACTTAATTGAAACAAAACAGGAATTTAAATTACTATACTTGTGGGTTTCATTTCCTACGTGAGGCGAAAATAAAAGGAAGATATATTTCCCTTTAAAACTTCTCAGCATTGGGTGATGCATCGTGTCCGTACGTCGGGTAAAACGAAAGAATACGAGCCACCACTTTTCCCCACAGATTTATTTATAAACAACGGTTGAAACAGATCAAGTACATATTTCATTTACGGAAGATGTACTATTAAATGCCAGTTTCTTCTTTCTTTTACATAACGATTAGGTTTCAAATTCGCATTCCTCGCATATGACTTCGATTTTGGTCTGATTAGTAAGCAATGCACGCCTCATTTGCTGGCTAATGGTCTCACACGCGGCCTTCTATGGAATAAGTTCCCTTCCCGTAATAAAGATCTTACTATTCTTATAAACTGCTTTCCCGATTATAAAAAAAATTGTTTCATTCTTCCATTATTAATATTTTAGTTATTTCTAAAAACTAATGTGGTAGGCTTTCTCTACTCGGATTGGGGTTACTTTGTAGTTAATAACTTGATGCTTCTGGGAATAGAAGTTATGAGGAAATGCACGGCAAGGAAATTACTTCATAGGCTCAGTGTCGTTTAATATATGACAGGATTGACCTCTCTCAGGAATTTTCTCACGTCACCTCCTTTCAAAAAGGAAATGGCAATTAGTATGAATAATCGTGAGTCATGTTTATCAGGTTATCCAGGAATCAATTGGCTTCTCTAAAAACACAGTACAAAAAACTCACTAAATATTCGACTCCAACAATGAGTAAAATGCGCTATATATTGCCTAAAGGTGTGAATATGTAATTGGAGTAACTTATTCTTGAATTGGAAAATTTCATAAAGACGAAGTTTGCATTGTGAGTTTATAAAAAATCGGGAATCATAACGAACTGCTTTTTGAAGTTCCCTCATCTTGAAGTTATTTCAGGTGAATTTTTAATACCGATACATCGCAAAAGAGATACCGAGCAAAAATTTCAATTAATCCTATCTAGCTTGAGAGATCAAAATGTTGTATTCTCTGAAAATATTTACGATTAATCTTAAGCTTAAAAATGCATCGAAATTAAAGGAAACAGCATAAGGCGAGTAGTTCCACGTGGGATTTACGAGGATGTAACGAGTTTTCCGAATAATTTTCTTAAGAAAAATGCATTCAGGGAAATAGACAGCAGAGGATTTCGAAATGAAAACAGCATGACGGAGCAGAACAATAGGGAGAAATAAGCGAGATTCTAGCAAAGGCATTTACTTATATAATAGTCCAATACAGTTTTGAGGTGAACCAATACATGGTTAACTTTTACTTGGAGTAGTCAGACATGACAGATTGCTTTAACATTCTTTAGACCTTAAAAACCTGCTCTAAAATTCTTTAGACCCTCTCTTTCTTCTCAAAGATCCCTAATCCCTTACTAATTGTCAACGAATAAACTTTGCTAAAGTATCCTGAAATGAGAAATCTCTCATCTTACGTTCAGTCCACAGGGAAAGTTGCAACTCACCTGAATTTTTAGTACGTTATATTTTCCTCTAAGAAATTGTCATGTCCCAATTCTTTATATCCTACCCTTCCTCTCTCTTCTTATGAACTGTCATAGGCCAAGGGCACCTCCTAACTGTACCGAGAGCCTCTGTACGCAATGGCGTCTTTGAGCGGGAGAATGATGAGTAGCGGTGATTGTGACTGTGAACCTATGGCATGCAGAGGTTTTTTTTCGGTACGCGGTACTCTAACTTTGCTATATGATAAATGTGGGTTCTGTTCATTAGTAATGGTAATTAACGATTATTCACCTAAATTACAACATATTAATCCCATCGTTAACATAATAATAAAGTAAGTAATATCAGCATCTTATTCTATACTTAAGTACAATATTGGCATGCAAAACCTTTGTATACGTATATATTGGATATGGCACTCTTACCACAAAATATTCGCCATCTCTGCAATAGGATCTTATAAAAATTAATTTTCTCAAAAGATATTTAAAAAGAGAAAATGAATTTTAAAATCCTTTAAATCTGAATTTATTATTTGTATAAGATACATCTAGAATCATAGAAACAAGCTGTAATATTCGTTACATTTGTTTCGCAATTAACGAATTCGAATAAAACTTATTCTGGGAGACCCTTTTCTCTCTACCCAGGCGTATTTTATTAAGCTTTTCCAAGGAAAAAATTAGATATGATATTAAATATTACATATTCGCGGCAAAAATACACATGGTGATGAGAGAGTCTCATAACAAAATAGTAATGAACAATAATAGAATTCTAGGTCTAAAGTGTTCCTGACCCGTACGTTCTCTCTCGATCGTATTGCATTTGGGGTTGGAAGTTGATCCATCGGTATTCATTTTCCGGCTGGACCTCGTTTCCCAAGATTCCACTTGTCAGGAGAACCGCGAGGAATTTCCAATTGACGGACGGCTGGCAAATGGGTTCATTAAGCCCACCTTATTTTCTTTCCTAGCAGTTATAAATAGTGCTGGCGAGCTCCATGCTGTCTCCAAGATGAAGGCACCGAATAAATTAAGCACTAAGGATAACCATATTTCTCCTGCACGGATTATCTTACTGTTTCAATATATACGTGAAAGGGAATACTAACGACTATACTAACTCAAAAAAAGATTTTCGAAGATCTCAAAATAACTTCGTTCCAAATGTTCCAGTCCTTCGGTTACCACTATTACAACTATAATGTACTACATTCGTTATTTCTTCAATAATATGAATCCAAAGTTAAGAAGAAATGAATGTTCGGTCGATAAATTGGAAATAATTTGTCTAACTTTTATAAAAAGTAGGCATTTTTCTACATAAATTTTAATGAAAAGGTTTGTTTCCTTCTAAAATTTTATTAGATTAATCACAGAGAAGTAATGATGAAAATAGGTTCTTTTTTATGATTTTTTCATTTAGGTAAGCGAAACTGTTACTTTATCTCCTAAATCATGAGAGCATAATGTCTGTAATGGCTAAAATTACGAATAAAATCTCATTTTAATGCCATACGGGAAATTAATGTAAGATTAGTTGCGTATTTATGTATTTGGAATTTCCCTCGAAAAATATCAACTATTTGTACGAAGTTTATAACAAAAGAAGCTTTGCACTGCTTTTAAACCGATTACGATTCTCATGAATCTTAATACAGGAGCATAAATTCGAGTTAAATTTGATTTATATATATATTTAGTAAAACTTTATTTATACTTATTTTTATTTATAAATGCATCAATATCTTCATTTTATAATTCGAATTGCAACGGTTGAGGCTCCCAATGTTGTTATAGTGAGCTGCATTTGCTATATCAAAGATTTCGGGGGCCGTAAACAACCTATTTCAGCTTCAAATTTTAAAGTTTCGTTGCGTTATGATGCTAATTTATCTATTTTTATAATAGAATCCTTATTATATGAACAGAGTTCCATATTTGTGAGTACCTTTCAAGAAAAATAGGCTTTTTCACGTTGAATTTATATAGATATTTATATGTCAAACGCAAATGGAAAATATAACCTGACTTCGTAAAGAAGACGAAAGATAAAATAGGAGAAATTTTCTAATTGAAACTAAATCCATTTTGAAAAGTGACTATTGAAAATGACACTTAAGCGTCGAATTTAGTTGTGTTTCTGCGTGAACATGTGTGTGACTTCTAGCTACGTTATAAAAATAGGATTTGATTTCCATGGAAAAGTTTTTCCAGTTTTCCTTTTGCTGTCATGGAGTACTACAAAGTTAGTGGATTTTATTCGTAGAGAAGATGTGATTTCTCAGAATTAAAGGCAAGATAAAGTTAAATCAAGACCCGCATGCGACTCGCGAGTTGTTGTTCCATTTCCACAAAATATATTTATTTGAATACTTTCTTTACCCGTAATAACGACAAAATGGCAATTCTACATAATTCTACATAGTATTATTGAATACATTATTTGCAGACCGCCATGTCTTAATAGGAGCAAATGCGGCCTGTCGGATCTAAAGAGGTTACACACTCCTGGTCAAAATTAAAATCCGTTGACTACTCATGATAAACGTAAAATATTAAAACATAATCTAAGCCCATGAAATATTTTTATTTTCCGTCTCTAACCAAACGGAAAGATACGTTAACAGCTGATCCCCGCCATAATCGTAACTATCGCAAGAACAAACAGGTATGAAAGACTAATCTTTGAACAGAAGGATTTCTAAATCTTTTTTTCCCTCATTTCCAATTCCCTCAGATATTCCCTCCACGAACTCATAACAGGAAAATATAAAAAGAATATCGAAGCCGCCAATTTGGCATTTGGAAAGAGACCTCAGGGTTACGAGTCATTGCTCTATCTAAGGGATTAAAGAAGATTTGGTCAACGATAATTTTAAATAAAGGTCCCGAACAGAAATTCAGAACCCTCTGGACTGTCGAGCATTTCTTATTTTGAATATCCATCTCAGTCGATTTTACTCGTATTTATCCGTCTCGAAGTTAAGCTTCAGAGAATACAGAGGGAATTATGAAAAACATATGTTGCGTACGAATGTCTTCACCATATTCTGAATTTCATTTATATCCGTTTCAAGGTAAAAAAGGCTGTACGCTCCGAAATCTTTTACGTTTTTGTTTAAGCTCTCAGACCAACGATCAGTCCGAAACGGGCATCATCAGCCCAAAGTCGGACTGGCAAAAATCAAAGCTAAATGATACTTACATAATCCGTTGTTCATGGTATCATCTTAAATACCGCTTAAATATTTTAGGAGCTTTAATATCATGTGTGATCAAGAGATATATGCTACTCATACAACAGAAATATTAAAGATCAATCAGAACCGCAAATTTGTATCCTAGGTAGGATAAATATTTTGGGGGATTAAACCTTTTTTAACAAGCAAGGCTCAGGGCGACTCCTTGTCAAATTACGCCTATTTAAGAAAGGAACTGCCTTCAACTTATAACAAAATTTTTTAATAGGATCCAAACTGCCTACAGACGAAGGTGAGAAAACTTTTTTAGCTTAACGGAAATAAGCTGTAAAGTATGCATGGACATGTGCTTCATTTCTTAGAGAAAAACACGATAGAGAAAATGCCTGACGTCTCGGATCTTCCACGTGCCGAGAGGTTGCTCTAAGTAATTTTACTTCGCTCGTGTTTACCTTATTATGCTCTAAATTTGTAGAAACGTAATTCAGTGCACCTGTTTACTATAGCTTCAAAAACATTTTATATATTACTATAACTGCAAAAATATTACCTTCTTACTCCTCTTATTGATATTTTTGCTGAATATCCTGAAATAGCTCAATAGTATTCTGCGAGAGGGAAGAAACGCCTGACATAGCATGCTAGTTATGAAGTAACGAATAATCCACTCAAGTAAGTGGGACAGGCTTCAGATAGTAAACAAAACCGTCTTAGGCGCAGCAGTCCATCGGGAGTAATGCATGATAATGGGAAGATATTATTAAAACCATAAACGACAGTTTAAATCAGTTAATAACACGTAACATTGTCGAAGTTTTAATTTAAGTGCATCAGTGAAATATTTATTTCGTAAACAATCATCACTAAAGAGAAATAAAAGTCCAACAGCTCTATGATTCACTAAATTGCAAAATTAAGCGTAACTCAGCAGTAATTGATGCCGAGATTGTACAAACGGAAATATCTATTGCGAATAGTTTATGATTAAAACTTTTTAAGAAATAAATGGTCTAAACTAGAAAACTGATCGGAAAGTTGACCAGAGATGCGAATTTATATTTGAAAAATTCGTTAGACATATCCTCAGAAGTAGCTAAAGAGTCGTTAAATTTAGAATAAATATCTCAAAAAAGTAATTGAAAATTCTAATGGCTGAAATTCATAATTATGTAGTATGATTGTTGTATATTCATTATAGGTTATGATATTACGTGAACCAAATACACAATGTGAAAAAATCCGAGGAGAAACGGGCAAAGGAAACAAAAAAATTCGGACAAGACCGGAATATGAAGCCTTAGTCTTCAGCTTTTTTCGCATCCGTTTTCCTTAGAATTTATCCTAGTTGCACGCCTTTATAAGCAAAATTATCTAAGCCCTTTTTCTTATATTATAAAAGACTTAAGTTTTCATCGATTAAGCTGTAAACGAGTCAAACGTACTATGCAACGAGTATGTACGAGTACGTAGAGGTTGGTCTACATAACAGAATAGGCTGGATAGCATGCGTGATGTTGCTGAAACGATAAAAAATCGCCAAAAGAATGAAGAAGGCGCTAAAAGAAGGAAAACGTTGCTACTAAATAAAGGGAATGTACAAAAATGATAGGTTATATTCAATTTGAAGAACAAAGTGGGAGATAGAGAAATTGATTGACAGAATTTTATTGCTATGATAAAAATTGCAAAATCTTACGCCATTCATGGCGAGTCAGCGAAAGCTTTTACTTCATCTTCAGATACGAAATTTTAGCTAAAAAAGAAAGGTGGCAGGTAAAAAGGACTAAGTAATTTTATGAATAATTTTCGGGTCTGACCACACATCACATAAGATACCGTACGATACGATGACAGCGTTAAAAAGTCTAGGTTCTATTTCATTAAAATATTTAAAATAAAACTTGTACAAATCCACAAAATTACATCCATAATTATTAATTGTGGATATAATTTAATTGTATCTACAATTTTAATTAATATAATTATATACAAAATTGTGTGGATTTGTACAAGCTTTATATCAAACATTTAAAAATATTTTAATTATGTCATTCCACCAAGTATCGCTGGATATCATTAATTCTATACTCTATTTATTTTCTGCTCCTCTAGTAGGCAAAGAATCGCAGACAAGAGTAACTTCTGTTCGATAGAATAGAATAAAGTTAATTGCATAGGAGCTGTAGGTACCCATTCCTATCTAATTACTGAAATCAATAGAAAACTACCGCACAGGAAGTTTTCATCTTCATCCTGCGCGGTAGACATTTAAATCAATTTTCGAGACTGTATCTCCATTAGTTCATGATTCGATCTCTCCATAAATATTTCTCTTTATCATAAAAAAACCTGGAGCTATTTCCTTAATTCTGAATAATCTCGGTAATGTAAATTTAATTCCACGAATTTTATAACCAAATAGATGTTTACGTTAGCCCGCCGGCAGGTGCGCTGTCATTTGGGTTTATATTACTTCCTCATTGTGGACTTTTCGTTAGCACTGAGTCGGAATGAGTAGCATATGTTCTCAACATCTGTCCTCCGGCGACGTTCACTGAAAGATATTCAGGAAACTAATAGCCAGCTTTAATTGAATTCGGCTCACCATTAAACAAATCACATTTTTTGCCCGCGCTGCAAAAACCTACTTGTACGCCAATTAAACGGCCCGAAAAATAACAACAGCGTCCATCAAATAATTTTCTTGTCTCTAAAGAACAAACGTATTTGCAGTTTTTAAAGCCGAAGTTCCCCTCGATTATTTCCCATTCTTTTTAATTAATGCCTCACCTGACAAATTATATGCTGCCCGCAAAGGAGTATCAATATAAAGACGACAGAGATTAATTAATTGAGTAAATAACTACCCTGAATTTTTTTCTTCCGATGGTAAACTTGCTTGATTCCGAGCATAAATTGCTCAATCATAGGAGGTTGTGTTACGTAGGCATAATCAACGACTTTACCCAGACCAACGGACACAAATGGACTGTCACTAATTGCTCAACTCTCCCTCTCTCCCAAGTTGGATAAAATCGACTTTTGTACAGCTCTTTCAAGAATTAGCGTTTTGATACGGAACTTTGTGCTCATTTCTTTCGGATGTATTATTAGTCGTTTCCTCTACGAAAGGACGATCGCACGATTCTTTTTCCCGTATTACCCGCCGCAGGCTACAGGATTTATGATCTTAAATTCCCATTGGAAATGGCCGACTTAAACTGAATACACAAGCAATGTAGGAACGCTTAATCGGTAATTTATTCCGTTTCTCAACGACTTATTTTATCGATAACGATCGCCTGAAATGGAAACTCTGGCTGGCTCTTTCAGACTCAGGCCACATAAATGTATGTTACTTTCCTTAAATTATACTAATATCTTTAGATTTTCTTTTACTAATGGTTGTCAAAATTCTATAAAATTCAATCATTTGGAGTAGACGAGGACTATTGATGCCTCCTGATACCTGAAAGCTGGTTCAATCAGCCTTTTTCCCACTAATCTGCCTATGTAAATCATAAGGTAGTATAAGGAGTAGAAAAATATTTATTCAGAAAGCTACCGGTGGCGTGCGGTGTGGGGTAAATTTTGTTGCCTTTCATCCAAGTATTTACGTAAAGAAGAGAACGGTAAGGTAATTTAATTTAGTAGTACTCTAAGTTGATTGGAAAAGTAAATATAACTAAATATCGCATACAAATTGAAGACGGAACATGATGATTTATCGAAGAGACCACTTCGATACTCCGCTATTTAGGCTAGCGTTACGGTATCGATTCTACTGACTTAAATTCAAGTTTTGAAGTATTAAGTATTCTGGTAAATTTCGGTGAATATGTATATTTTAACATTATAAATATTACTCTTCTGGCTTTATTTTGCATTAATATAAATTACTGAGTAAACAGAAAAAACAATAGGAAACACTTGGAAAATTCTAAGCTAAATATAAGTCAAAGAAAACATTAAATATCAAAATACTATTGTGCTAACATGCTTGTTCTTTTCTTCACATTAATGGTTAAAATAACTATACTATAGTTTCAAAGAAAAATTTTATTATTTACCAGCTTCAGCTGATAGTAGCTATTGTAAGGCCACAACAAACTTCTGTAAAACTTTAGAATAGTTATTTTACCATTTATGTTATGTTGTTTAACAAAGTCACGGCTTCTTCTATCGATTTTATTATCTATTCTTTTCTGTCATCATTCTGGAAAAAATGTTTGCTGAAGTAAGAATCGTAGTATACAAGTCTCCTTGCATTCATATCTGACATTTAATCATTCTCATCTCAATGCTATTGCGATTAATAATTGAAGCTTTCATATATTCGTCACCTCAAGGGTGAAAAAACTCTGAAATTCATACGGAAAATTTCAATTTAGATTAGTGATCTTGGGGACCAAAGGTAGATATTTTGAAGTTGATTACTTTCTATCCGCAAAATAGCATAGCTATGGCACACGTTTAGGTAGTATAAGTCATCAAAGCATCGGAATCCAGGGGTGTCTACGTTTTTTCGCTTCATCATCCACTTCCCCGTTCTTTATTCAATAAACCCCATCCACTAGCTTTGCTCCCAATCTAAAGAGCGTTAAAAACGTCGCAGGTTCATTTTTTAATAAATACATCGTTCTTATAATAGACGCGTAATTTATGGCGATCGCTTCGGAAGAGGGGGGAGGAACGCGCGCAGAAAAAAAGAATAAAGGGAAGGAAGACAGTTAAAATTTCTGAATCGGTTTTTATGCGAGTGGAGGAACAAACGATTCAAAAAAGAGAGAAGCGTTAAACGCTTTAATTAAATCGATACGGATCGTCGTTTAGAGAGGGACGGAGAGGTGGGCGAAGCGGGAAAAAAAACGGAAGGAATGGAACCGTGGAGGGGGAGTGTGGAGAAAAAAACGGGAGTGGGGGGGGGATTCGGTGGGGGGGGGGGACGAAGCGAGAGGGATCGGCAATCAAATCATAATAATAATAAAAGCGACGTATCCTCATCATCATCATCATGGTCGTCCCATTACGCATGATTTATTCTCACGAGATGGACTGAGAGATTTTTGTCCCCGTCCTCTCTTTTTTCCCCGATTTTTTCCTGTATTAAAGCGCGCGCGAGTGTGTGTGAGAGCATTCAGAT
This sequence comes from Ladona fulva, assembly GCA_000376725.2. Classification (NCBI taxonomy): domain Eukaryota; kingdom Metazoa; phylum Arthropoda; class Insecta; order Odonata; family Libellulidae; genus Ladona; species Ladona fulva. The sequence continues at coordinate 262,072 of KZ308179.1, forward strand.
TTATGTGTCGCTCGAAAAGTGAATCTGACACGACGGACACTCGTAAAGTGGTCCTCTCTCTCGATAACCGGTGAAAAAAAGATTTAGATAAGGACATCCATCACGTTGAATCCACTCTCTTCACTTCTCCTACTCTCATTGTATTCCCATCGCTTTCTTTTCCTCCAAAAAAGATTTTTCTTTCCGTCAAGCATCCGATTCAATCAGCCATTGATTTCTCTCCATCTCTATCACGGAAGAGCTCGGTGCAATCAGCGAGGGAAGAAAGGTGATCCTTCCTGAACTGAAAACTCAAAATCAACTGCAATTAAAGGTATCATTCTCAATCATTGTAGCTTCCTAGATAGATATATACATTTTATAATATTTCCCATTTCATAACATCTTTTCCCTGAACTGGTCTAATCGTAATATGCCTTTTAGTGCGGCGAGCGATGTCGATGAAGCTGAAATATTGGCAAACAATAACAGATTGCAAGTACATGAAGATTAAACGAAAGCTGTAAACCGTTGGGTCGAGTTTATTAAAATAAAGGATTCATAATTTTGCCTTGAGCCCTTTGCCTTGGGCCGTGAGTGGAAAGCCATAACAATTGAAATTGGCCATCTTTAAGTGATGTCACGGCATTTTAGGGATTTCCGACTCCTTCCTTGGTCACGAAGTATCCTATGGACATTACTACCTTAAGTTATCGAGTGTTACAAATTCCCAGACCCCTAATCCTTAAGTGTGACGTCATTCAAACACGGCCCCTAAGGTAAAAATTAATTAAATTCCTTTAGCGCAAATAAATTTAGTGGTCGTGAAATTTCGTTTAAATAAATTACGTTTGCCAAGCCAGAAAAATAAATAAATCTCTTGCCTCTATATCTAAATTTCCATAATCTACTACTTCGAAAGCAGCTAAATCTACTTTTCAATAAAAAGTGAGCGTAAGAGTTGGGTAGCCTAGAATTATGAATAAGGAGAGTTATGTACATCAAAATAATAAAGCATAGAAAGACGTATTCTTCAATTCGAGAGACAATATTTTAAAAGAGTCTGGCGATAAATCGTACAAGTATTGTTGTGTATTAGACATTATGCCCTGCTAATCGGCGATTTCACAACCTCATAGCTGTTGGACCGTAAGAATTAAAAGGTTCTCCCCTGAAATTTAGTTATATATGCTTAATTCTTAGCCATAGGATCAAATAATTTTAGGGTTAATCATTTTAAGCACAACAGCGATTTTGAATGCTAAATTCGCATAATCACCTGAGCGTTCTAAAATGCATTCCATTTAAATAAGCTGAGAACTACTGCTCTTGAATTTAAAAGTACCTGTAAGGATTATCTATAAGATGTTAAATTTACAATAACCGAGCATATACTTTATTGATAATGAATAATACTACATGATAATACTCCTACAACTTACAATGCTTTTATATAAGATATTTTACAGGAGAATTATCATCTTGGTGTTAAACTTTCGAAACTTTAATTCAGGGAAGCATCCCGCTAAGAGACCTATGACCCCGGCAGTAAAATAATAGGAGAAATGGGAGGAAATGGTTTCGAGGAGAAATTTAAGCAATTATTATTTCAAAGCATTTCCGACAAAAATCTCAGCAGAGTGTAGTTTTCATGAAAATAGCTCATTAGCGCATGTATGAGCATTTTGGTAACGGTTGGCTTTAATCTTTGAGAAATATCTTATTATAAATTGCTGCTGTCTTTTTCCCACGAAAAACACGATTTTAAACCGCTGAGTAACATCATGCAGAACAGCTATGATAGAGAAATTTAAAAAGTAGATGTTAGATGTAACATAACAGTTGTTTTCGTTCTCTCCTAAGATTTACGATCGTATATATCTAAGATTTCATTCAGACGCTAATCAAATTGTATCTCGTACTGTCGCTAGTTTTAAATAGCTTAAACACATGCCTCGCAGTCATATATTTGCATAAACATGTTGTTTTTTACCGCTCTTTGAAGCATAAGTTTAAACGACTAGGTTAATTCTATAATTCAGGAAGTATTTCATCTCATTTTTAAAACGAATACGACTATCTTAAGTAGTTTAAAAATATTATTAGAAATTAAGAAATTGAAATGTTAAGAAATGACATTAGGTAATTTCAGCCCCTGCTTACAATATTGCTAACTATACTGTTGTCTAAACTACTTTTTCAACAATTGCGACTATCAAAATCCCCATTCATAGAGTAGCGAAGCACAGAACTCTTTGCACCCATCTAACTTATAATACAACTGATCGACTCTTCCGGTTGGCTTCTTAATGCTTTCGTCACTTACGAAAATTCCATCCTAAATATTCTTTATAAGTTATACGCAGTTATAAAACATCTCTCGAGCCAACATTTATTTAAACAGCTTTACATAAATCAACTTCTTTATATACACGGGAAAATATTTGATCTTCTATCAAATTTTACCTTTAGCCATTTAGATCTCGTATCACTTCTTTAAAAAACATGAAAATACTTATTCATATAATGCAAGATCCAGTTTTTGATGTTTTGGTGACTGTATGAGATAGCCGAGGGTTCTGGGAGGGAGGAACTGAATCAAAAATATTTCTGAACGATTTGGAACAGGAGAGGAATAAGGTACATACGTATCGACACAACTAACCGCATGAGTTCCCGTGTTGATGGCAAATTACGTTCTACGAAAAAGAGGAGGAGCTGGGATTTGAGATGAGGGAAAATTACATTGACGATCGGTCTAAAATTACACACCATTGAGACCGGAGTGATGAAGCATACAACGACGCAGAGACGTGATGGAATGAAGAAAGAAAGTGGTCAGTTTATAAGGTAATTGCGAGCTGTAATATTGAGCGGGCATATTGAACGGGAGGGGAGCATGTTACGTCCATCCATGATGGATATCACAGATTACAAAGTACAAGTACATACATAATACTATAATTATTATCAAAGTATTTTAATTAATTTCTTCGTGCTTAACCAGCAAAGAGAATACATTTCTATAAATTTGATGAAGAATGTGAGGATGGAACGATTCCCTACACCAACGATACCTACTCATTGTTTTGCCCTCGCCAACTATTTCTTTGATATCCCCTTACTGTCGCGTGATCTCTCGGGAGAAAAACGTTGCAACACAGAATAACATTTTTCATGAGGACATTGTCATGTAAATAAAGCAAGAGAGAGATTCAATAATTTTTTATGACGGTTTGTTTGAAAATGTACGTGATTTTTTGTGTTTTGCTTGATGTTCGATTTACAAACACCGACATAATATCGTTCACGAGGCCTACTATCCATCTATGCAAACATAAAATTATATTATTTCTCAGTGATGTTAATACTAGCGCAATCATTCGAAATATCCAGTCTTCTCCTCCTGTTTCTATCTCACCTAAATGTTTGTTACAGTAGTAGGAAGGATTAAATTCTATTCCTTTATCTCTTCTAGCCAGGAGGTCATTATTAACTACTGATTGGAATATAAATAAATAAATAAATATATATATATATAAATTTGCGTCAGCTACAATCAAATGTAGTAATATGAAACATACCATAGAAACCTAAAACAGTTCATTGACTCGCACTCAACATGAGGATGTGATTCAAAACAGAACGTAGAAAAGTTAACCTCAGCGTCCATTTGAAATCATTTCCTTGGAATAAAGTGACGATCATTCAATACTAATGAGACTTAAGGAAAAGGACCTTAATTTTCAACCGTAGATGAAATGTATAATATAACATAGTGCAACGTCCATTCTGCAAATCTTCAACATATACAGAGGGTAACTCGTGCGTAGCATAAGTAAATGATGATAGTAACGATAAAATTCAAGCTCAACTGACGAAAATTCATATCCAATTGACGATGAATTGATTTGCATTTTCCTGTTACTACATGAAATCTCCTCTTAACTAATAAAAATATCGTGATAATATTTCATAAATATGTTCACTATGGGAAAGAGAAAGACGATTAACATTGGTTGTTTGTTCGAAATAAGTAATACATAAATTGTTTGTGAATATCGAAAATTGATATACAATAGACTGTTTTGTTATCACATTGGAGAGTACTCTAAGCTGAATATAGCTGAGCAATTTGAACAATACAATAAAAACGTCTCTAATTGAATGTGCCACCGTTCTGATTGTTCCTATTGTTTCAGCATTACTAGGAAACATATTTTGCAGAATATTTCACTTTTCAAAGTACACATCACCATGTTCGTTTTCTTACGGCTTTTTGTCTCACTTCTTCTATCTAATTTTTAATAAAGGTATGCGTGAATAGGAAGGATTTGTTCTTCCTATTGAATTATTATTACCCTTATTGAAAATTGTTCCACGACACAATTTCAGAAATTTTCGACAATATATTATTTATCAGTTTATGAATAAAATATGACTACGTTCACCAAATTTCGCGAGGAAAATATGGCGCAGGACGCCTGGTATTGCGTGGAAATATTTCTTTATCAAAGAATGTCGAAGAGTTTCGATACGCATACACATAACCATCAAAAGAGAAGAAATTTCTCCTAATGAGAGGAGAAATCTTAAAATATATTTATTAACCTTGATGCATTAAGATTTACTTAGCTTCATATTTATAAAAAACACCGGCCATTTTCTCAGTTTTTCTCATAACGATAACCTTACAATATCAACAAGACTATTACTAATGACAATTACTACATTATTAGGAGGCTCTTAAGTAGATAGTTTCAGTGTGATGTATTTGGAAAGATTTCATGGGCCACAAGCAACCCAATTCAACTCATTCAAGGTGAAATTTCATACAAATTGCCGCCGCTTCAACTTTTATATCACAATAGGTTTATGTATTGATGCAGAGTTCCACTGTTTGTAGGTTGATTAAGAACAGTATATGTTTATTTCGCATTTAAGGGATCAAACGCAGGTGGAAAACTTGTGAACAAAAGGCAGACGAAAGAACGATTCAACCGGAGCAAGGGCCGTACGGAATCAGCCGATGAATGAGCTATACTTGGCTATTAAACCAAGAATTAGGGATCACTGATCTGCGCCATAAGTTAGATATATCATGGAGAAACTTTGTAAGAAAAATGAAATTAAGTTTTTTTTCCATATTTTGAAGATTAACGGTCGATCCGCTTTGATGGTCTGAACTTGTTTTATTCCATTATGAAACTTTACATATCTTTATTGACCGATGAGAAAATATTTAATCGAGAACACAATGCTTATCATTCATAACGTATAGAGAAATTTTACTCATTTAATATCAATTTTAACAACATTGGTATCAAGGAAATCCGCATTCTCGGCATAATCCTCAACAAGTGCTTCATAGTATTGAATAAAAATGTTCGATTCCTAATCAATATAAAAATCTATCTAATTCTAGGAAATACACTGCAGGTCAAAATAGGCGAGAGCTATCGAACTTATTATGCGTTCAATTCGTAGAGTACGCTTTCCCACACTTTAGCTCCGCTTAGTTACAATACTTGAAGTACAGTTAAAACTGGTGAGATTGCACGAAACACTGGTGAATATTCTTGTCTTACCACATTCCAGGAAGCTATTCCGGCGACGGCTGAATCTCGTGTTTTTTCCCTCTATCTTCACTTCCCTCTTCACCCACATCCGCCCTCACAACCACCGCCTCTCCTTTCCTGCCCCCCTCTTCCCACCGGCCCCCGTGGGAGTCCCTTCTCCCACTTCCGGTCTCCGCAACGGCCCATCTTCCTCCGCCACATCCTCCACTTTTAACCTTCATCTCCTTCGCCTCCACCTCTTTTATCACCTCCACTCTTTTCGTGCTCCAATTTTATATTCCTTGATTCCATATCTCGCTCTCTCTATATTCCCAGAAATCCAAATTCTTCATCTTTTCCATTTTCCTCAACGCGAGGACTGTTCGGAGAGAGCTTCTTTATCGCCCAAGCCGACGGGACATTTCGGTGCTATCGAACGGAAAGTAAATGATTCACTGCTAAATCTTCAGAAGAATCGATTGAATTCCTTTTCCTTCGATCTCTATACCTAAAATCCGATATTTCTTTTAAAGTGGAGCTTTTCCCAAAAATATTCCAAAACTATCGTTTATGTTGCTCTCCGACATATGAATCTCTTAGGTCTATTAACCATTTTACTCATACTTCGACAAGAGTCATTAAGGGATTAAATTAAAATTTTCCCAATTCATTTTACCTAAATTATTTCAATGCTCTTTTTGTGGCTGTTTTGGTGAGATACATCAATATCACTGATGAAAGGGAACAGTGACGCTAGATTCCAAGATGAAGCTACCACGGAAAACGATACTTTTACAAGGAAGAATTGGAAAGTAATTTGAATTATACGATAATACTGATGCAACTATGAGAAGATCGGATCCTAAATCATTTTATTGAGGGTAAATTTTAAGTCAGGATGAAATTGCAAGAACTAAACTCTTAAGTTTGTTCAATAAGAGAAATGAAAGTGAGGCTCCCGGACAGCCAAGTGGGCAACGCGTTTGACTTCGGCGAAAGCGGTCCCGGGTTTGATTCCCGGCGGGTGTCTACGTGCAAAATGACCTAAGCTGTCGAAGCACTATTAAGAGTACAACTACTGCAAAATAAAAAGAATAGGCTTAGCAAAAATAAGTACAGAAATAAATTGATTCTCACAATTTATTTTCAACATAAGTAAAATTCTAAGTAAATCCTCTCACTAATGAATGAGGAATCACCATCTCTATGTCTCCCGATATGCCTTACACAGAATAATTTAAGTGGGTCACGGAGATCACTGATTCCTCTTTACAAGAGTTCTGTCAGAAAAAGTAATCGAAAGCAGTAATTATATCGAGAGTTTTTAAGTTTTAAGAATTTCCATTTTTGCGATGGAGTACATACATTATTTGAAAGATATTTGTAATTTTAGAAATTATTAATTAAATGATTTCATAAGAGAACTCATTTAGAGAATCTTTCTTTCACGGTTTTTCTTGGCGATATTATTTAAACCTGAACAGGGTCACAGAGACCTAGAATGCTATGATTTCTCAGCCCTCTACCACCTTCTCGCCAGGCAAGGGGACCTCCGGATAGCATAGAGGGTAATGCGTTCGCCTTTGGTGAAAGCAGCTCTGGATTAGAATCCCATTGAGAGATTACAACGGCGCACATGACCTCAGTTTCAAAATTATTCATGAAGAAAACAAGTGAGGAGTTTTTGGTTAGCCATTCTCAACAAGAAAAAGTAAAACGGAACTATAAAAGAACTATTAAGACATCGGAAACGGAAAGTTCATGTAAAACTTAGCATCCGAAAAATATGTTTACATTTTCTAAACTAGAAGATTTTATATTCATCCCTATGACCCGTTCCTATGACCCTGCTCCGCCAATTCAAGTGCCATACGAATTTGCAGGGAAAGAAAAACCCACCATTTGCACCTTTTCAACCGTAAAATGTTAAATTGTTTTCTATTTTTTTAAATCTACTATGATATTCTTTGAAAAATTCAGATGTATAGAAATTAGCATAAATTGGAATTCATCAATTGTAACTCTAAATTTAAAAGAGAAGAATCAAAAGATAAAGGTGTTAATAAGTTAATTAGACCCCTACCTGATCAATATTTGCGAATTTCAATGAATTAGGTTATAAACAAAAAATTTCCTTTCTAAAAATAACCCTGATTTTAACCATGTTACTACAAATACATTTTAAATTCGTAAATCTACGCCATTTACGAAATAAATTTCTTAAATATGCTCCGAAAATGTTAAAGACAGAATAGGCTACGATTACTTGCTAAATTCAGAGAAAGTACATTTGCGGAAAACGTATTTGCTATTATGCGACCCTCCTGCTAATTCGGCCGATTCGACAACGAGTAAAATAAGAGAAATAGATGCAAGGACAAATCGTTTTAGGTACTCATTCTTTCCGGGAACGATACGCGATAACAATAGGGTAAAGAGGTAACTCGAACGCTTGGTGTTTACACCCCCTGCCTCAAGCCGAAAGGCGGGCGGGCGTGCGGTTTGCAGGGTATTTATGTAGATGTAGAAGAAATATCGTTAGAGCAACGGCGACTTCTTAATCAAACGGCTGTTCTACTCCAATTAATTGCTCGCGGAATATCATTAATGCCCGGACATCTAATGCGTCTAATATATCTGCCTCCATATATTTCGCCTCATTATCGGCCGCAGTGGCGGAGTGGTTTGCGTGCTAGCGTTCCAGCGTTCCATCACTAAGGTCCCAGGTTCAATTCCCGGCTAAGCGGATTTTTCCGTTTTGGGAATGGTTGTGTGTGTTTGTGAATAGTAATAATTATTAAATTGGATGTAATTGGGGTTAACCTGTTTCCATTAGAGAAATTATTATTATTCTGGGAAGTTTTATGCAAATATACTATCCTTTTGCTGTAAGTATTGATTACGCCCCCACCAAATTTCCTCTTTCCCCGCAGAAAGAGTTATCTAAGTTCACGTATAGCTGAATCATGTCAAAACTGCGGGTTCTTCCGCCACAGAAGATAACTAGGAATGATTTTTGGCTCCAAAGAAGAAATATCCCTTCACGCAAGCTGCGGGTTTTCCGCCATTGCACCTCTCGGGCAATAAAATCGAGGTAGCAAACTTCAAATGAGCAACCAAGAACTAATATGCCTGTACCTCAAAAATTTTTTTTATAAAGAAAAAATTTACATTTTAAGTACAAGTTACTAAAATGAGAAGCTACTCCCTTGTGCTGCATTTTACGTTAATTGTATTTTCAATTCCTTGGATATATATTTAACTTTTTGTTACTATCAAGACATGTTAATGTTTCAAAATTGTGATGAGCTTAGACATAGGTTTGAATAGCTTATCCTTCATTTTCATTAACTTTTTATATACAAGGAGACAAATCCCTAAGATCGATTTGCGACCTAGTATCGATTCTTCAGAAACACGGCCCATTTTTTTAAAAGTAACTCGATGATACTGCTTCCTAATATTGATAAATTTCGTTCATCTCTAACGCATTTTATTACATTAATTTCTAATAATTAATTTCTACAAAATTTACGGGAGAACGTTGAAATTGATGTTAGTTTGCTTCACGACAGGCGGAAAATCTTATTATCGATGCAACCGGTCATAAAGTTAAAAAATTTTGGAAATTCCGGTCCTTAACGGGACAATGAAGTAGCGGAAATGTTTTGAAAGGTGTTCCTGTCAGACAAAGATCGCTTATTGCTTCTTTGAAATCAACTGGTTAGGGTAAATGTATAGAAAATTCAAGTATTTGTGAAAATGTTCATCCCTATCCCATACATATTTCCTCTGCCCAGCTTTTAACTTATAAATATTGACAAGAAAACGCAGTCACGACTTATGGAGTAGATAGTTTTTTTGAACTGGATACAAGAAACAGCTTAGGGAGATATTTTGCTCTAAAGTTAAATGATTATTTATTTTTCCATGGATAGTAAAGTATTCAAGGCTCATTCCTTAGAAGGTTTTCACCAGATACTGTGTCATTCAGATATAAGAACATGAAACTATCGCGTCAGCTTCTCCTTTCGTAATAGATTTCCACCCCAAATTATCATCTACACGTAGCTGTAAGCCTCCCACATTTACGCTTTAACACCATTCTCATCATAATTCTAGTTTCGTAACAATCTATAAGTACTAGGTAAAAACGCGATTTTACGTTCTGCATCTCACAATATCAGATACATCTAACTTTTGACATTCATCCCCAGTTTTTTCACTCGTCATCGCAAATACACCAACTACAAACCAGATTTTTCCCCGAAAGTCTTTCTTATTCCCATATCTTGAGGTAAAAACCCATTCTCTAGGTTCCTTGTATGCTTCATTGGCGTGTTTTGTTTCCCTTCGCGCTTCAGCTAATCGCTCCGCTCCTCCAGCGTCCTGCAGACGCGCATGTTGCTACGCTTGGGCACGCGTATTCAGCCACGAATTGATTAGAAACGAAAGTCTCTATAAAAAATTGGGACGAATGCAAGGGAATGGAACATGGGAATTGTGTCCTTCCATTCTCATCACTTCTCTCAGCGATATAATATATTTTTTTCGTGTTTCCGTTGATTGTATTACTTTACGTCCCACCAGGCTGGGGATCCCAGAGTGATTTCAGGAAACAATATTATATACCCAGTTTTTCCACTTCCCGACATTTCTTGTGGAGGAAAATATTAAAATATTTTAGAGAAATCACTCAGATATTTGATTAATGAAGTTCGATTTGTATGCGCCTTTTCCTTTGTGTACTCCAGCCCTTTCGTCCCAAGCATCTTTCTGCCGCGATTCTCAGTATAAAGACCATTCGAATAATATATTTTGAACGTAACACTTTCCGTAAATTGAAATATCTTTAATTGTACGTTTTTACTCGATTCAATTTGGTCTGATACATTAAGAATCTTTTATCACAAATACGTATAAAGTAACAGTAACATACCTTTCTCTCAACCTACTTTTCTACCTGCTGTCATCCATTACTCCAATTAACTTTTCAAGATCATTTAATTAAAAAAAAATAAATAAATAAATTGAGAATAAAGAAAATGTAAATAAAAGAACTTAAATATGTCGAATGAGCATAAATAAACATTTATTATTTTAGTCTCGCCTCTCCGAAAGAGAAAATCTCATTTTCTTTAAATCCGCTGCAAATTTTTTTAAGCTTCAGATTTTTATTTACTTCATCGTCATGTTATGCATGAAAAATTGAATAAAGTATTTCCATACAAACTGAAGTCATTTAAAGAAAATATGTTGCATTTCTTGATATTTTGTATATGCCCCCATCATGATTTTTACGATCCTTCAGCTCAGCATTCTGAACTGTTTAACCGTTGTTACGGAAAACAGTCTTTCCATTCATTGATCACCTTCGAGAGACGAATTTCAAGGCATGCATGTATGAGAATGGGCCGATATTTTTATAATATAATGTGTCATATTATGATCCTTATAAGCTTGTGACCGTAGTTCTCTTTATTTTTTCCGTCTTTGGTTGGAAACAAATTTGCTATAGGCTGTAAGATCTCGGAGCTACGCATCGATTGAAAAGCAAAAATATTAATAATATTTTTACTTATTTTATGACAATAAATCATTAAATGAATAATTTGATCCAATAATAACATTCACAATTAGCATTATTATAAAGAACATATTAAAAAATAAAGCTAACATCTTTCTCAACAAAATCTCGTTCACTCGAAATATCGGTTGAGTGGCACTAGAAAAATATACGGCAGACCGTCCAGGCGTCCAACTTAGGGTGGACTTAACTTGTGAATTAATATCTGCGTAAAATTACGTAATGCTCGTACCTTAGAATCTCTTCCTTCCATTCTAAAATACAGTTAGTTTGATTCTTCCCGAATTACCTGAAGATACAGGAATTGTTTCCAATTCATTGAATATTTTGTAGATAATTGCATGTACTTTTATAAATAATTGCGTGTACGAGTTTTTTTTAGTTCTAAGGTCTCCATACCTTTTACTGAAAAAGCAAAAGTTGAAAATTTTGTTATTTCCTGACGTAATATCTGTAAAAACTTTCACATTTTTCACGACATCGTTTCCATGGCTGGTGAGAGCACTTTTTCACAGGGTGTGCATGGCCCATTTGAAAATCGCTAAGAAATCGAAGTGCGTTCAAGTTCCCTTAATACTCTTTAGGCATGGTATGAAGCTGCCATCTATGTTAAAAAATCAGAAATAGATTTCAGGATAAAATCCTTATGCCACATCTTTGAAAAGTAACAGCATCCTTCTATTTATCCTCAATACCGATAAAAAATTAGGAGATTTTAGAACTTAATCGCACCTCGATTACCCAGGGATTTTACAGTGGGCCACCCTAAAGAAGTCTTCTCAGCAGCCATGGCAACGATCTTGTGAAAAAATTGTCTTGACGGAGATTACGTTGAGAGTTCAATTTTCTTGAACAAGCACTCTTTCAGAAAATAAGCTTGATAAAGATTTTGAACGCATTTCGAGTTACTTTGTTACGCATATTCAAACCCTTAAAGGCGTAAGTGCTGCACCCCTCATATTTAGACGATTCTTAAGACATGAAGCTTCTAGAAATGTCAAACATCCCCACTACTGTTATGTAGTATGCTGCAGAATATTATACTCAAAGCTGAGTTCTTAATAAATGAAATTTTAAATAAATCTAATATTTATCTATCTCTATTGCAGAATTTTCATCTTGCGACATGCTTTCTGTTTCCCCCTTCGGTTACCCCTTCACCTCTTAATATTCACATACGTCCGCATTTTTTATGAACTGATTTTAATGTATTTAGAGCTAAATTAATTTGAAATTCAATTGATTTTTGTTGAAACTGATATTCCTCGGAATAAAAAAATTAGATATTTACATTGAAGTATATATCTAACTGCATATTTCTAAGTGGTTGTCCAAGATATGAATCATAAAAACTTACATTTTTACATAGGCGTATCTTATTGAACACACAAAATAACTTTCATTAAAATTTCTCTGCATACGACTAAAGGTTTAATTCAATTACAAACGAAATTACGTGTTCATCTTTATGCATGTCTGGCTTTAATTCATATTTTATCGTAGGCATAAACGTTTTGCATAAAAATATGAGAAATAAGACATTTTTCCACGGAAGGTGAGTATCGAATGAAAAGGGCGATTCTGTCTGGGTGGTGAAATTTCTAATCTAACCTCCAATTTTCTCATATTAAATTAGTGATAGCCTTGGTTTCTTTACTCTCTCGAAGTAATACCTTAATTGGTGTTTTGCCCTAAAAATTCAATAGATGCAAATTTATCGTAGCGAAACTTCTCTATAGCATATTTATTTCGTTTCAGGCTACCAATAATATATCTACTGTAACAGGATATATATATAGAAAACAGCTTTTCATGAAATATATAAAGGCTCACCACTCCCCCTGAGCGTCCACCGATGCCTTCGCCCGAATAGAGCCCTATTCTGATACAAACATTAAGGACGTGCTATTGTGGTTGTCTACACTCAAAATCTCCAAGACTGAAGCTGAAAACAATCTTACCTCACCATTCGTCAATGATGTGACGCATGAAGAAACATAGGGGAAGGTTGCCTAATTTGGACCATTTTTTTATTTTCTTGTATATTTCCATCACTAATTATTCAACCGCAAATTTTAATGCTGTATAATATACTTCATAGTTTCCCCTTTCATCTGTTAGTTTTATATTTGCAATATATTACTCTTGAGATAAATTAAGTGGAAAAAACCTAACTAATGCTAATGGTCCAAATTGGGAAACCGGTTGCCTAATTTGGACTCACATTTTCCTAGGTTGGACCGGGTTGCCCCTAAACCATCCTGCTCCTAATTATTAGGGAAGCATTTGCAGTGAGGTGATTTTTTTCTCCCTGTTAAAGTTGTGGGACAAATCGTGTTTTTCTGCAATGTCGAAGGCTAGCTTACGGATGTTTTTGATTGAATATCCAATAAACCTCTCCTCAAACAGGAGAATGTGTTCGGCGAGAACCTTTTCCATCTCCCCAGTTAAGGTTGCTTGCCTACGGAAAGATTTAACTGCATTCGAAAAAGTATTCTTACTATAAGCGTGTCTCTTTACTGTAGCTTTAGGCACTCCATACACACGGGCACATTCGTTGAGTCCATAGTCACTGTTCTTGTATTCACAGCCATCTGCAAATGTTTTTCGTTCCATTTACTGTACGTACCCATTTTTCCATCATGAAAACCTATGCAAATATTCACCCAAATGTATTAGATATTTATTGTGGAAGTAAAATTATAGTTATTAAAAAATAATTAATTACCTAATTACACCATTCAATAGTCTCCTAAAATGGACCGGCCCAACACGCGGTGGTCCAACTTAGGCAAAAGGTTCCCGTCAAAATAATAATGGCGCCATACGATCACACGAGGTTTCATACACATATGCAGTATGTCGTTTGTAGCTAACATAATACGGGTTAAAAGTGTTCCACAGAAAGAGTGATTACTTACTTTTACTTGAGACAGCAGCTTACGTACTGAGGGTAAATAATTATAGCACAAATAATCAAATTACGTTAACGACCATCCACACCGGAAAAATTACTCCAACTCTCTGGCCGTCTAGTCACGTGCCCTAGATGGTGTCACCACCTAGTACTACCAACTCAAATGCTTGATGTACTTGTAGGACGGGAAATACAAATGCGGTCCAATTTAGGGAACGGTCCAATTTCGGCAACCTTCCCCTATGCGTAAAAGGTTTTAAGAAAATTCACACCTACTCTCGCAGTTGTGTAAAATTCTTTCAATCTCCTCATAAAATCAAAAACCTTTCGTCGTGACTGTTGCGTGAAAATCCTTCGTTTCTTTTTCAGAAGCTGCATCCCCTTTTCATTGTCAACATAACGCAGCGACCGATATGGGAGGGACCTGCATTTTGCGTCAAAGCACGAAGATAGGACGAACGCATGTTTCCGAATCGTCGGAAAAAACGCAGCACCATTGCAAGAGACCGAGGCTCGATAAAGCATTGGTGAATTGATCGCTTATCTCTCTCCACATGCCTTCGTTCCCTCCCTTCCCTTTTAGGGGTCCCCTTTCTCCCCTTTGGATTACAGACACCCCCGCTCGCGAGGCAACCGAGTTTGCCATCGGTAAAGCGATTTTCCAAAGCATGTTAGATCCGCATTCCTACGAAAATCTATTCAGGATATTGCGCTCTCTCATTCGATTTCGACCAAATGGAATTTCTTGAGTTTTGGGAAAAAAATCTCGAACAGGAAGAGGATTCGGAATGGGAAAAAAGTAATTATGGTGGAGATAAAAATGAAAAAAGAAAACTCGAGCAAATCGATGAGAAAATAGAATTATGAGTGTTTTTTTTTTTTTCTCTTTTCCTAATTTTTCAGATGCCGTTATTGGTGGTGTTTACATACACTAGTCAAATTTATTGTAGTTTTTGTGGAAATATGCTAGTAAATAATATGCTTTTCATCGAATTCAATCGCGTACTTTACGTATAAACTGATACATACATGGAAAGTTTATACGGAAAATCATTCTTTTATGGGTACATGATCGAGTACAGTAAATTAATAAAGTAGTTAATAAAGATGATAAGGTGGAAAATTTTTCAACTAATGAAACATAATCATAAGTGAATTTCCTAAATTTAAATATATTTCAAATTCTAATGAAGTCATCATCAATTTTCTTTGATTCAGCATAAACAATGTCCTAACAAAAAGAAGTTTATAAAATGCGACATATATAGTTTGCATCGATTGAGATGTTGATTGATTGAGAAAAAGTGGATTGACACACATAACATCGCTTATCCTTTCACAGAGAAAAAAACTTTTTAAGCACTGATAAGCATGCTATCGATTTCATACTTGAATGTAATATTGCTAAGGATATGTAAAGATAAAGTTAAGCATATGACAGTGGATTAATGAGGGAAGGGAAGGTCTAAGTTTATAAGCAAACCCTTCTACATTTCAAAAAAATTTACAATTAGGCACTATAAAATTTATTTTAAAATTTCGAATCTAAGACAAATGGATTTCTATGGTGTTATCCTGATGTTGATATAATGCATCCATTATTCGCTCTGTTTTTCATATTCTGGCGAGTTATTCAAGTAGCTTGCTAAATAAATACCCTCTTAATTCGATCATTCGCTAGATCACACGACCAGGTTTCAGCGATCATTCGCCAAAACCTGTCGTGTCTGTATTAAAATACCGTGGAAAAAGGACAAGGTTTCTCTTCCTTCAAAAATACCATCTTGTTCCTTTTTCCTGTTATTAATATATATGTAAAGTTGTACAAATAAAAATCATAAAATGATTAATTTAACGAACGAGTGAAATTAAAATATATAAAATTTGAATATAATCAATAGAATCGTCAACTAAAAATTAAAACATTTTTAGTGGATGATTTCCCTTTATGATTTTACAGGTTGGGTTGAATTTTTACGTGAAGCAATAAAGAAGTGAACTGAACCTACTTTTGAGCACACCTGCTCTTCTTGAGAGCAAACCTTGTCATACATCTTCGAAAAAGGACTACAAATTTTGTGAATTGAGTGATTACGGACTCTAGTCCGGAGCGAGTAAAGCCGAAATACCTGTTCCGAGACAGAAATCGACTTGCCTTCGAAACACACCGACCAAGAAAAACCATTTCTCTTTCACGATGCATAATTCATGAGCATGACGAATTGAATTTTTTCGCCCAGCGCTTTACGCACATGCCGCTTCGAATAAACCAACCTTCGTGTCATCCTCTCCCACAGTCGCTACGTAACTGCGACATATTTGTCATCGGATCAAAATCTACCGAAGCCAGAGAGACCTTCTGAAAAAAAGATACTTCTGAGGGCAAACATAGCTTCGTAACGTAAACACCGGACAGATAGGGTTTTCTTTATTTTTCTTCGATCGAAAGCGAACAATAATCTCGATGGGAAAGGAAGGGTAGCTTCTACACGCTCTTCGTGGCTTCTTCAGAACACTTATAAAAATTTCATTAGATTTCCAAATCAACATCTACGAACATAATTTTAATCCAGAGAAATCATTCGCGTTGTGCAGTTCAATCTGACGGCCGCACTTGTCGAGCAATTGCTATGAATAGATATTTTTCATTGAATACATGATCGTAACACCTCATTTTCGCTCTCCAACTTCCAGGCGGTTACAAACGGCGAATATGAATGCATTTATAATATACCCTATATCAGGGCACCTCTATCGATGGTACAGATACCACTGTGCTAGGTTCTAGATGGTGCTAGTGGAAGAATAATTGGAAGGCGAATAGCAAGTTTTGATATTCTTTATTGAATTTTGTGAAAAATAAAATTTAACATCTTGCGCTCTCGGTGGTACATACGGCAGTATGTAACTTGTAAAGATTATTTTACAATATGCCGTCAATTCAATCAGATAAAATGATTGCATTATAATCACATGTATGCCAGTGTATCCAGTCAAGAAAAGAGTTGAGAACATATTTTCATTTTTAAAATTGCAATTTCCTAAGTTACTATTCGCTTGACTGCCCAAATAGCAAAGGTGATATTTCTGGTAAAAAATATCATACTCCAATTGTATACATACATTTTGTACTGATGATGATAATTCTCTCTAATTTTTTTCAACTTTGGGCGGCAACAAAATTAGTACGGGCACTTAATGTATGAAGCTGTACTATAAATGCTAAGGAAGAGTTTTAAGTTGAAATTTTTTTGATTTTCTTCATTAGAGACGAAATAATCCACGTAATCCCTCTATACAATTAATTATTTGTCGAATCATTTATGCAATTAATAAAACAAAAGCTAAGAGCTTTCAAACTTTTTAATAATTAGTGGGCGATCAGCAAATTAGGTGAGCGGACATTAAAAGGTATTGCCCAAGCGCTTAGCTCCGATGGAGATTTGCTAGTGATGAATATCGTTTATTTATCGTTTCTATTTATACTTTATTCATATTATATATCATCTCAAGAACAAATATGCCTTTTTAATGTCCCGATTGTGCGAAACTCAACTTGCGCAATTCGTTCCTGACGTTTTATAGTCTGCCGAGAGTAAAAATCAGTGAACGCTATTTTCCTTGATTTCAAGAAGACTTTCGACACAGTTTCTTACTGAAAATTAATTTACAAATTAAAAGAAGCATTAATAAAAAAAACAATTGACTAGGTAAGGGATTTTCTCTGCGAGAGGGAACAACAAGGAGAACTTTATGACGTTAGTTCGAACAAAGTCAAAGTTATCTAAGGTGTACCTCAGGACAAAGTAATTGGACCACTCCTCTTCCTGATGTACATCAATGACTTGAGCGACGAGATATACTCGTATAGTAATTTGAGGGTGTTTGTGGATGATTCCATAATAAAGAGCGTTGCCACCTGGCAAAAAGCCAAATTGTAACGTGCTTACAAATAAATAAACATAGAGAAATGTCAAAGGAAGAGATCCGTATTTCTCTATTAAATGATTTAGTTCTGATTTAAAGGTGGTGCGAAAAATGCAAAAGAGCTTTACGTAAATTACATCTCTGTAATTAATTTCTTCGAAAAGAAATAATGGTGTCGGAATTTCTCGTGCAAAACTAATAGAATGAAAATAAAAGTAGTGAAGTCACTTGAATATCACGGGATCACTCTCACAAATTTCTTAAACTAGAACACACATATCCGGAAAATCTGGTGTAGCGCAATTAAAAAGCTCGACATTATAAAGCACATAGTCGGTAAAATGTTAGACAGCGATGATATTTCACCATGGTCAGCTCCCATCTGCAATATACAGCGAGCATATGGAATCCAACGAATAAACGTACCAGCAAACTCGAGAAGGTGCGGCGCAAGGCTATATGTATTGTTAAAAAGGCTACGATAAAGAAGCAAGCGTCTCGAAAATTCCCAACCTGTGTCTGGCTGCGATTTCTTTGTTAAATTCAAAGAAAGTACGTTTGCGGAGGACGTTATCGGTATTACACGACCTATATGTTATTGCGACCGATCCGACTAGGTCGTAAAATAAGAAAAATGGAGGCTGAAACAAATCGTTTAAAGGAATCATTCTTTTCGCATAAGTGATGACAAAAAGCTAAAGAGGTAGCTCAAACGCTCGGTGTTTACACCGCCTGCCGCACGCTAAATGGTGGGTGTTTATGTAGATTTAGATAAGAATAAAACTGTAAAATTGAGATATGAAAAAAAGCAAACTTTCACTGCAGAAATCGAAAACGTTCTCAGATAAATAGAGGACTTAATTTTTATATATAAATCATGTGAAAGCTATCATATCAATAAACTCATCGTAGTGTTGATAAATAAAGAATCTATAAAATCAAATAAAGTAATAACAATCAAGAAAATACAGAAGAAGATACATCCTCTGAGTATGTTATAAAATTCTTTATTAAATTCTTTCTTATGAAACAGAATCCAGAATTTTCGAACTCCTCCCCTCCCTTAAATTTTGGCAATAGCTCGTCGATTTCCGAGACCAATCATATTCTCCCAATAAATTCTAAATTAGTCCCGGGACGGTGAATCCGTCAACTAATTGGAATTCTCAGTCGTTACTTATCACTCAGGTAAACGGGAAAAAAGAAGCTCCGAAATTAATTCAACAACTCACAACTTTCGTTTTCTCTAAGTTCCCTCAGGATTTAAAATATTTGGTGAAAGGCTGATATTCCGATTGGAATGCTGTTTCATTGCCACAAACTTGAAAATTCATTTATCCTAATTGAGTTTCATTCATCAGGTGAACTTTCAAGCTGAACCTACATCGTTAATTTCTAAAATAAGGGCATACTTGTGGAATAATTGAATGGAACTTTAGGATATCGTGATTCAGCTATTATTACTCAATCAACTATATTCTCTAAGATTTTATGATTTTAGATAAATACAAGCCTGAAAAGCAAATTTGAAAGAAAATCTAGCTCTTAGCTCATACACGAAAGAATTTTGCTTTGAGGTTAATTAAACGAAATTTTCCCCTAACTTTTTTAAGAACAGCAGCATTCTCATTCATCCTTAGGTTAATTTATTTACCCCGGTTCTATCTATGTTAGCCAATATTTAAGGGCACCATACACCTTCCAAAACAATATTAAATGGAATAATTCTATTAATTTAAGTAAGATACCTCCCAAATCAAGCAATCGAAGATTATTAGTAGCATAAAAGAACGATTTAAATTTTAGAAAATCAACCTTATATACGTTACGTATACAACGTACGTTGAGCGGAAAATTATCAGCAGCCTATTATATCTAAAGAGGTCAATTTGGTTACGAGAACGTCGCTGGATGCGCCCTAAAAGTACAAGAAAGTCGCTAATATCAAATTAATATATCCACTTCTAAAAGTATGTTAAAAAGCATTAAAAAATTATGATGGCTTGCAATCTATTTTTCAAGTATCATATCAATTCAGACATTAAATAAGTTGAGTAGACGATATGAACTGTAACACTTTTATTTATTTTACTTATTAGTTAATCGCCTATTCCATGAATCAGATTACTCTCTCTCTCCCTCTCTTTCCCTCTTTTTCCATGAGAGTTACTTCATGGTACATGCATCCGATGAGGGACGCATAAGACAATACACAGTAATAATAAACGTAATGCTATTTTGATTTACCAATATAAAAGTTAAATATGTTTTTGCTATGAGAACATAGAAGTTTATGCGACATCTAGCTCTCCTTGCGTAACAACATGCTGGAAGGAGACCTAGATCTCGCTGAAATAAAAAAGGACTCTCTAAAAATAAGAAACGTCCCTATTTCAAGTGAAAAAATTAGTAAATTGGCATCTATGAATATGTCCTTCAATTAATCCAAAATCTTCTGCGATAATATTTCTAAGCATTCACCAAAAGAAACCCACGGCGAAGAATCCTATGTCGTGAAGTCAATTACAATTAGGAAGTGATTGTGGAAACTGAATTCGTTGTTAATAGTGGTCTTAAGCCTATTATTTTTCTTTCTCGATGCTTTCTTTTCCATCGTGTTCGACAAAAACATTACACCCAACATTACTTAACAAACCGTGAATAGCCCTCTTTTAAGAAAGAAAATCATAAGAAAATACGGCTTACTGTAAGAGACGTTAAATCGAATGGATAATCATTCCCGCTTAGGAAGGTACTTGTGATCAGAATCAGATACAAACATTGTAATTAAATGTATCCATGATAAGCGATTTCCCAGCCTTAAATTTGAGGTATATAATGTTTTTGAAGTACAATGACAAGAAGAATACAGAAAACCGAAGGCGATAGAGGAACGAAAAGGAATTAAAATGGAAGCCACGCGCATGAAATTTCACTTCATGAGGCCCGAAAAAACAAACACAAAAAGAACTCACAATGAAATGCCTTTTTCATAGCCGGGCGAGAGGTGAAAGAGACCGCACCAACAGAAAGGACGAGGATCGAGACGCGAAAAACGAAAAGCGAGGAATCGGAACGTCAATCGGCCGAAAAAAAGTCTGTAGTAATTCGGCCGGAGTGATTTTCTCCTCCGTAAACTACTCGGTGGAATAAAAATGCCCTGTTTACGGATCTCGTGGTTCCATTTTTCCCTTGAAAAAACCGCGGCTTCGCAATTAACCGGGAGATCGCGCCACTGGCGAGCAAAAGTACGCGAAAGCGAAGGAAAGAGAGGTAAAAAGAGCTCCGGTGAAATATTTTCACTCATTTCCCCCTTCTGGGGGTCAGGCACCATACAACGCATTACCGCTTCATTTGTGGAAGTAGTAGTTCGGTTGCATAAATATTTTTACTCTTTCTCTCTCTCTCTTGGAAGCCTCTCGCTTATTTCGTCTCCGGATTATGAGCGATGCGAGAGAGGTTTTTAAGACAGCGGGGGTGGCCTTCACTAGGGAGAATGAGATGTGGAGAAATGAGGTGGAGAGATAACGAAGGAAGAGGGGAAAGAGATGGACGATAACTGTGGGAGTTAAAAGGAGAAAACAGGAAGGGGAAGAGAGTGGGACGGAGTGGATTATTGCAACACCTTTTGCATTCTTTCCAGCCTCATCTCCATTACGAGTCCCACCACAGCGTGTACCTTCCCGGCAAGGACACACACGTAATGCCTCATTCGAGAAGCTCTTTTAATGAGTCAGAAAAGATTAGAAACTGTGCGATGTGGAGCGCAAACGCTAGAGAGAGCGCTACATAAATTAGAATAATGTAGAATCAGTGGCTTAAAGTAAGGAAGCATGACCAGACGAAGGTTGCCCGCCTAACAAATTATTTAGCGACTTCATTCATTTATAAGTTATAATTTTATTTCTGCGTCCTGGAAACACCGAACAAATAAATATTGCGGCGCGGAAATTTCCATTCCGAGGTTTCTAAATGGAATATTTTGAAGTTTCTGAAGCGGATTTCCAACAGCTACAACGAGCATATGCATACATCTTTGGGCGATAACAAAGAACTTTTCTTTTCAAATGATTCAGATTCAAAAGTAATTAATTTTTTCACTTTCGATGATTCATGATGATAGCACATTTCTGCAAAATGTTTCTGAAACGGAATTGCATGTTTAACCGTTATTTTCTGTGCTAAATGTACAACGTTCGAAAGATATTTAGCAACTTAAATATCTACGTCTATTTCCACGAGTTTCATTTAAATATACTAATTCTCAACGCTTAAGTTTAAGAGTTAATGGCTTATGCCCATACTTCTTCAGAAGAAAATAATTAANTGTGCTAAATGTACAACGTTCGAAAGATATTTAGCAACTTAAATATCTACGTCTATTTCCACGAGTTTCATTTAAATATACTAATTCTCAACGCTTAAGTTTAAGAGTTAATGGCTTATGCCCATACTTCTTCAGAAGAAAATAATTAAATACCCCGAAAATATTCATTATTATTATAAATAAACGGGACTAATCTTTGTGATTTGTTTTGGACAAAACCGACAAAAAATTGCGTTTAGGTAAATTAGTCTACTTCAAACGTTATTTCTGAAAATGCAATATTTTGAATGGTAACTTAGTGGTTGTAGGATTTGCATTAAATTAAATTTAATTTAAATCAATAAATGTTGTGCTGTAAAGAATATAGATATACCGTAAAAATACGAAAATACACTAGGTGTTTAATGATTCTTTCATGGGAAGGTTGTTCAGACGTTATATTTTACTTGAATAGATTATAGCAGTTGATTTTTACTTAGGAAATTAATTTAGAACATGGAAATATCACTATTGAAAATGTCTTTTCTACATCTACATTCTTCCCTGGCGAATCACTTTCTGCCAACCAGGGCATAAGAGTCGTGTAGTCTAGGCTCTAATCCAAACTTCGACTCCGACCCCACTCCCCAAAACTTTAATTTACCAAATTGATTTATATATATGTAAATAATCTCAATACAAAACATTACTGCGAGCATAATGTACGTAACAAATCTATTGCAAACTTGCTCTGGAAAAAATAATTGCATCACTTAGATCCACTTTGTTTATACATTCAAACCTATCAAAAGGAGTCGGAGTCAGTAAAATTCAGCCGACTCAGACTCCATAGAAAATCGACTCCGACTTCTTGACTCCTAATTTACTACCCAGTAGCCGACATGGGATAAGAAAGTTAAGTTTACGGTTTAAGAAGAAATTTCTGAATAAAGCTGAATAATTGTAAAGCTGGTACGAACGCTAGTCCAATCCTATACTACCAAAGTTGAATAAAGGAGGATATATTTGGGTTTTAACGAATCAATGAAATCCAATGACGATTAACGTACTATTCCTACATGGTCCACAAGATGCACCAAAGACCAATTCGATATTGAAAGCCTACGGGGCATAGTTCCCACAGTTTTTTTTTCATCTTCGAGAGACAAAAATGCTAATGTGGGCGCTTATTTTACGCTGCTGCTCCACTATTACCGAGGAAGAGTTTAAGCTGTAGTTCAAGAGTTAAGGATTAGTCGCATATTTTCCCATTTTCTTCATTTAAATGGCCTTATAAAATTCATAATATGCAAAAACATTGCTTTTCCTAAAAATAAAGCTAATCGGTTACAAATTATCAATGAATAACAGGCACTCGAAAAATTAGTACACTTAGACTCTCGGCTTAGAGGGAATTCTGTTGCGAAGCATGTACCGGAGAATTTTCATCCACTCCGATTCGTTAGAGCAGTTCCTGGAATCCGTTAACTATTATAACCGACCATCTCCATTCTCCATTATCTTTCTTCCAGATATCGTATCAAAAAGCCTTTCTTTATTCAGTATTTGTATCAATACGCCAGTCACACCTACCCCGTAGTAAGGAAAAACAGCCATTGGATTCAGTCGCTAATGAAGTATACAGACATAACGCATGAAAGACATAACTCAGACTCACGTAATGACGAAGAAGCCATCTACGTATCCCATACAGCTATAGTTGGATCGGAAAAAAGATGAATTATAAAGCGCGATCCAATTGGTATAGGTTTTCTCCATTCATTCCCTCAACGACCCCTTTTTATTTCTTAATTCAATTAGTCTTCTTGAGTGCGCGTAAGGGACGTCATTTTAATTAAATTCAGGGGGAATCAGTAAACGGAGAATAACCCGATGAAGGTATAAAGAGAGGCACGGGGTAGTAGCGAACGGTTGGAAGAAAAGAGACAAAACGAAGTGAAGAAATGAATGAGAGAGAGAGAGGAGAGAGGAATAAAATAATTGGGTTCATCCCATAAGGGATTTGTTGGGTTTAGTCACCGAAGCCCTGAGGTAAAGAAGCGTTAGTCGTTCCCTTGCAATACGTAGCTAGACCAGTCAGAGTTCCATGGACGAGAAAGAAGGAGACATGTTTATATAAGAAAAGATCGGTACATTGGGTTAAAAGAAAGAGAGGAAGGACGTTAAGGAAGCAAGAGCGAAAGAAAGCAAATGCGTTTGTTTTTCCTGACGTCGTGACTATCTCTTTACACATATCTCCGGAACGAAAATAAATAATAACGTCCACATACATAAAGTCACAATATTTAAAAAGGCAGAGCGTTTATAGGGAAAATGAAAGAACCGATATTTTCTCCGAGAGATAAACATGAGAGCATATACTGCGTCGAAGTAGTGATGAAAAGACGTAAGAAAATAATCAGGAAATCGCAAGCGGAACAAATCGCTTGGAAGGTATACAGCCATACTATAAATTTTACTGCGCAAGAATTGAAAAATACATCCTGGAAAATATGAACATGTGATCTGTTGATCATACTATATCTAAATGTCGATATCATATTTTGTTTTTACAAATCTATTCACCAGAAACTTCGTTTACTTTTTCCACCAGGTCAATAAAAGTAACAATACTTTATATCATTCTAAAAATGTCACTATCGATCTTCAAATTCAGATTAGAATAAGTTATTTAGGGTTTCAGTTCTTGATGTTTTAGTAATTATCGATTATTTATAGGTTTGATTATATATGAAAAGTCGATACCAGGATTTTTCAGAATATTTACTCCAAAAATGTCAGTGGAAGTTCTCACTATTCTGTAAGAAAAATATGATTCCGGGATTTCAGAGTATCTTTCCATATTTAGCTTTTTATTCACAAAAGAAACCGAACAGATTTAATGAAACAGCTAAATTTCACAAAATACCGAAACCTTGGGCTTTATTTATGGCAAATTTTCATCTCGGTGGGCCACTCTTGTAATTAACTACTGTACAACAAACTAAAACAACCATACCCTGAATAGGACATATAGGAATAGGATCCAGAACCCTGGTGGGACGCCACCTATTACTGGCTAGAGGCCAATATTCTGATGAATCAAGTGGAAGTGCCTGAAGTAGAATTAATCAAGAGAACTGCGAATGTTTTCTTTTGCCTCTTCATAATTTAGTTCCACAAAGTCCTGCTTGAAACGGTAGATCATAGGCATTGCATTCTTTACAATTTATATTTTCAAATTAAATTAGTAACTTATTTCAATCTGC
The DNA here is from genome assembly GCA_000376725.2 of Ladona fulva. NCBI lineage: Eukaryota > Metazoa > Arthropoda > Insecta > Odonata > Libellulidae > Ladona > Ladona fulva. Next base: position 287,615 of record KZ308179.1, read on the forward strand.
ATATTTTAGGAAGGGAGTTTCGAAATAAAATTAATGTAGGAGCGCAGTCATACATAGACTCCAATTTCCTGTACTCCAGCCATTGGTAAACAACGATTAAGAAATCAAGTTGAAAGTAGAATCGATTCACCTTTCCGAAGGTAATCAAGTTATAAATTTAACCGTACCAAGCCAGTACTTTCCAAACCATTTTTTATATATTAGGATGAAATCAATAACAGGCTCCCTTCCGCGTAGACTGTGATGTAAGAAAGCCGGTGTAACAAATACGAAAACGGGAATTCGGTCGATAAGAAACAAAGCAAACAGAAATGAGAATAAAGGCGTATCAATCGTGAATTAGAAATGAATGAATAATATAATTTCCGAGGAGATTGATGTAATATAGCATATGCAGAGGATGCCAGGGATTGAAGAGCAAACGGAGTTGATGGAGAGGACGATGAGGAGGGGGGGAAAGTGGCGGAAATTAATGCGTAGGATGAAGAAAGAGGGAAGAGGATGAGTGAGGCACGCATAATTAAAGAAAAAGATACGAAAATTATGCGAGAGAGCGAGTCGAGACGGGGGGATGAACTTGAGAAAGAGGAGAGAAGATGAGGTGAAAAAGATGAAGAAGCAGGAGGATGTAGAGTTTAAACAGAATTTTGCTGAAGAGGGAGGATGAAAATTTGAGAATGAAGAGTTGAAGAAGTCAATAGGCAGTCTATTTCTATTTGATGAAGGAAAATGGCACGGCAACCTTCTAGAAAACAGAATCTCTCAGATTCTGATAGTAACAGGCATCACAGACAGATAAATGAATTTAATTGAAGGTGAAATAGAAACTTCAAGAATCCTTTTCGAAGTTTAATTCGCAGCAACGTCGCAGATTTCGTAGCTGCGAGTGCTAAATAGTGATTCTAAATCGATGGACCACGTTCAATTCTTGTAGTCCCGCAAAAAATTGAAGCTCTTTCCCAACTATTACCTTATTTCACAAAATATGATTGTTCAAATGGCATTCGATCAACCGATATTAATATTTTAATTGCTGATTGAGATTTAATTTTTGATTATAATTTGTTGATGCCAAATTTCCTAGTCATGGTTCTAATGTGAGTACTTAAATATATACCCACTATACATATAATATATACTAACCACTCTTAATATTTGTCTTTCCCAGATATGTTTCTCATGGTTCTTCATTATCATGGAGTAACAAACTTTATCAGACAACCTCAGCATAATGTAGGACAAATCGTACAGGTCGGATACAGAAAATCACGTCGGAGATGTAAAAAGCGGTGAGTAAAAATACACAATAATCAAAGTAATTAAAAATGCAGCAATTACACAGAGAAGGAAAGAGAGAGAGGGGGGGGGGAAATGAAAAGATGGATGGAGTTTTGGAACGCGCAAGCGGTTGGAGAGACCGCGCCTTTCTCGGAGATTGCATGCGCGTGCGAGGTTACTTTCGCAAAGAATAAAACGTGAAGGCGAGCGTTCAGATCTCGTTCCCCGTACGGAATTTCTCGCTTTCCTTTCTTTTACTGGCACCTCTCGTCACCTTCCCCAAGCAATCCGACCGAGTGAGGGAGGCGTAAATTAGATGTTGTAATTAGGTGGACGTTAGAGACGCTGTGGATGTGGAGAGAGAGAGAGTAAAAGATCACACTAAGAGGGATTTCTGTTAACAGCAAGTAAGGGTGAAATTAACGATGAGAAAGAATGCGGGATATGGAACATGCGTCTAAGGACCCTTAAAGGGAAATCAGAAGGATATTTTTTAGTATGTATTAGTAGAAAATGGTAGCGATGGTGGCTGGGAAAATGAAATCTAAGGAATAGAAATCGTTCTTGTGTATATCTCACTGATAAAATTATGTTTGATCTTTTTGTCATTGGCGGATTACAAATCTATACCACATTCAATGTGACGTTAAGAATTAAGATGATATTCAAGAGTAGCTTATATTATTCATAAATTATATAAATATTCCCATAAGGGATTTGTTGG